>JASDQU010107088.1:205013-228078 GCA_032191745.1 Picea mariana
ATTATTATAGTTCTTTGCATTTCAATAGATAAGAGCATAATAAGAACAAGATCACTGAGAAATACACATTCACAAGAGACACAACATGTATCCTGGAAAACCCTCTAGGGGAAGAAAACCAAGCAAAAACTTCCTTATCATAAATAGCTTATACAATGTTCAAGAGATAACTCAAACCAATACAGATAGTCCTCCCCAAGAGATGCACCACTCTTCTTCTCCTCTCTCCAACTGGTAATTGTAGCTTGCCTCATAAGATAATGAACAAGTGAGTTGTGTGTTTGAAGTGAGGCGCTAGCCTCTTATTTATATCAAACTGGCACGTGTGAAAGGTCACAATCTGGCAGGGCCGACCTCTCACTCTGGGTGGGTAAACCCACCTTTAATTAATTCTGGGTCTTCCATTATAACTGTTGGGGCCGTCTTCTTATTCTGTCCTTTGTAATTGTCCAATGACCAATCTGCAAAAGGGGATTTGTTCCTTATACAATTACCGACATGATTAATCCTCAATGGGGATTAATCCAATAACAATAATAATAATAATAATGATATGATTAATCCGCAATGGGGATTTAATCCAATAATAATAAGAATGCTCTTCGCAGTTACATTATTTCAACATCTACTGAGCTGACCCCATTACATATATATTTACACAATACATGTATATTTAGGCCCATATATGCCCCCCCTTGAGTTCATATCATATACATTTAACCATATATATGCCCGCCTTGGGTCATAACATAATACCCTCCTTCAAAAAGCTTTGTCCTCAAAGCTTTGCAATTAAAGGCTTCACATGCGATGAAACCAAGTAATATGATTTTCTTATGTTCCTGCTTTCTTCATTACCTTGTTGATGATCTATCCATCCAAAATCAATTATTTTCAGTCTTAATCCTTGGTGTCTATTTGTTGCATAATTTTATTTCCTTTGATTTCATGTATTTTTGTTGTAGCTTCTTCAATTTGTAATGGTTGTTGGTCTCTGATAATAGCTTGTTGAAGAGTAGTTTGGTTATGCCTTGTTTCGTGAATATTGACAAGTATTCCATCTTCTTCCTTCATAAGGTTGATATCATCCTTCTTGTCTTCCTTGAAATGTTTCCTGGTAGTGAGGGCATCGATATGGTTTCACATTTGACAGTCTTCCTTCATTCTGCACACCCATTTCATCTATCTTCTTTGCAGAGACAATGGCATCCTCGATCATCTTTGCTTGGTCCTTGATTCCTCTAGCCTTGGAGATAATACCATCATATTTGGCATGTACATACTCTAGATGGAGTTCAACTTCTTCAATTTTGAAGCTACAAGGTGACCCCATCCATCAAATTCAGACGTCCTTATGCAATTTTGGATTGCATTTCTGATTTTACCTCATCGGTATTTAAGGATTCTTCAACCTTCTTGCAAATTTCCTCTTCAAGTCTTTTGGTAGATTCTTCATCCAAGATCCTTCTTTCTTCATGATTTTGACAATTCTTCTTTTCTTCTCTCAATCTTTTGACCTCATCCAATAGTTTTTTATTATGGTTTCACAATCTACATATCTCTTCATCTTTCTTTTTCAAATCTTCCCTTGACTCATCATTTTCCCACTTTGATTTATTATTCATTTCTTGCTTTAAGTTCTTAACCTCCTTAATGATCGATTCATCAAGGAATTTTATCTTATATAGATCATCACCCTTCTTCTTAATCTCTTCCTTTGCTTCTTTTAATCCATCTTGAATTCTATACAATTCCTCCATTTTTGTATCCTTAATCCATTTATTTGAGAAGAGTTCTTCAAAATTTCCCCATGTGCAATGCCATCTAGTATCTTGATCAATACTCATCCACCACTTCCAAGCTTCATCAAAAAAATAATTTCTTGTCTTGGACAGAGTCATATCATATTCTTTTACCAACCTCATCCATTCCATAGGATTGATTTCATCTTTTTCTTTATCTCCTGTAAATTTAGGTATTTCCATTGATTCTTAATTCAGGTCTAACCCAACCCTTAATTTAAAACCTCAATATATTAAGGATAATGATCTAAAATAGTTATAATCATTGTTCCAATATGTTCTTCTATGTTTTATATTTCCAATGGCTTTTGAATCAGGTCAATCTAACATTCCAATAAAAATTTATGATAATTTTAAGTGAACATACCTTTGAAACCCTGATTTGGAGTCTGTCCTCTTAGACGACCTTCCTTCTAATGTATCTCTACAATTTCAGCCCCTTTTATTCTGAAATTTCTTCCTATAGTACTCTGAAATGTCTTCTTTGCAATGCCATACGTCTAACCAAAATTGAATGTGTCAAGTGGAAGTTATGGTAACTTCTCCACACTTTGTTGGTTTTTGGCCTTTCCATGAGAGTGAACTTGTACAACATGCCCCAGGCACAATTATTGATATAAAATTTTGATAATTGATATACTACAGACTGTTAAATTTCCAATGCAACTGGTATCACTCAATTTGGATCCTCTTTGAATAATATATGACTATTTTACCCATAACATTTGTTTGAGACTAGTTAATAGGACTAGTTAGATACCCTATCTTCCACAAGGTGTATCTCCGAAAGTATGAAGACCCAGAAGCTGATATTTTTACCACAAATACCTTGATATTTTCTCTTAATAATATCCTCTTTGTATAGTCTAAATCCTCCCATAAAAAAAGTTATAGTTAAAATTCTATAATAACTTTCTTGGAGAAGAAAAACCAGCGGATCAATGAGCTCTGATACCAAATGTAATAAACCAAATTCTTACAGATATCATAAAATAACATAAGTACACATCATGTACAGAATGTGAGCGTGGAGCACAACGCCAAGATAGATAAGTTACACAATAACTCCTTAAAGAATAGGGGAACCCCCTCCAAATAACCAAATACCTTTCATATTTCACGATTCACTTCCCTAACAATGAATACATGATCTCTTATATATAGCTATTCACACTTGCACATGAGGCCCCTTTTTTACTAGGTCGACCACATTACATATATATTTACACATTACATGTATATTTAGGCCCATATATTCCCCCCCTTGGGGTCATATCATATACATTTAGCCATATATATGCCCCCCTTCAGTCATAACATAGTACTTACAATGCACTTATCATTGGTTTCAATACAATAGGTATGATGCACCAAGCAAGCAAATTTTAGCATGAAATGCAATAGAGAGGGTTCACTTCAAACTCCCCAACATACAATATTATGATTGGTGCATGGTGCAAATATCAAAACAACATTGAGGTTAAAAATTTTCGTGCTAAATTATAGAGCCTTTCTGTCTCTCATTAATAACTTTGCAAAAACTAGAGGGAGAATGAGAGCAAGAATATTCCTAAGACAACTAATTAAAAAGGGTTAAGTTCCAAGACATTGATTATGTCATGAAATGCTATTGATGAAGGGGTATTAGACGATTTGTTTCATGAAAATCTTATTGGTAGGAAAGGAGAAGCCTCCATGGTTGATATTTCACACAAGGATATTTTATGTTTCAAACTTTCAAAGCCGTGAAACCTTGGGAACCTAGTCTTACATACAATGTGATGTATGTCTATTTGTACTCAGAAATTGAGTTGTTATATTTATTTCCAAAGACCAAGCTTTTCTTTTTTGGCCACATCTTTCAGCTCTAATATTGGTATCCTGGAATAAGGGAAAAGGGTAAGAATGAAATGAGGGATGCACTAAAAAAATCTTTCAAGCCATTCCTTTCTTTCCATTGCTTTCTTCTCATGGGATTTTGTTGGATGACGACCTTGAGAACATATCTAAACCAACACACACACACACACACACACACTTTCTTCTCATGGGATTTTGTTGGATGGCGACCTTGAGAACATATCTAAACCAACACACACACACACATATATATAGCATTTCAATTTCATTTGAATTGGTCATTAGACCCATATTAGTGATTGTGTGTGTGTGTAACTTTTCAATTTCGTTTGAATTGGTCATCAATCCCATATTAGTGATTGTGTGTGATCTTCAAGGTTAATCACTAATATGGGCTTGATGACCAATTCAAACGAAATTGAAATGTGGGTCTATATAAAAGTTTAAAGCATCCAATAATTTGTCACGTCAAAATATAAGCGCATGAAGACCAACATTGAAACGATTTCATATTGGCAAGTAAGAAATTAATATAGCAAACCATATTTGATTGTGAAGACGTCACTACTTGTAAACACAATATAAATTCATATATATCCACATCATGATTGTGAAAGACAATCTCAGAGGCATGCAAACCAGCTAGAGACCCTAAAATGACCACAATTTTTGAAGATCAAAGTAAATGATCAGAATAAATAGCATGTCACAAGACTCAATGAAGACAAATGAGATGAAAGGTAAAAATACAAATGTTAAGGGAAAAAAATAAATCAATATAATATCGTTGTCGACCAAGCATGGAAAAGGAATTTGCATTTGCATTGGAATGAAATATATACATTGTGTATTGTAGTTTTACTTGTGGGTATAAGTGTGAGTGCGTAAGAAGGTTATAGATGCATTTTAGTGTTAAAAGTATTGGATTGGGATTATTGCATGTTGTCTAATTGTGATCGGGTTTTTGGGAAGCTCCCATTGACTGGACTATGAAGAAATTGAACCCAAACAGTCTATCCACATTTATTGCGTGAACCTGCTAACAAACATTTTTCTTAAAAAAAAACATTGGCATGACTTAGCAACGATGAGTATAGTGGTGAGTATTCCTGCCCGGAAGTGTGGACAATGTGCCCCCACCCAGGGTAGCGCATCTGCGTGTAACATTGGATATTAGGATCAAAACCTGATAGAGCCGCTTCATTTTTATATCATATATTGCTAAACAACTGATATGTGATTAAGGATCACTAGAAAGATGTTCCATTTTTGCGAGGTTAACTTGCAATACCTTTTCAATTCTGCCACTTGTATTAGACCTCTAGTTGTGACATTGTCAACTTATACACCCAAATAAAACCACAAACACCAATTTTGCAATGCATCATAAAGAACATAATCAAATTCTAGTGAACATTCGACATTAAGATCGCAAAACAATAAGCTTCTTATTTTGCTCGTTCTGCAGAGCTCTGCTACACTGACATCACTCTTGCACGGACCTAACTATAAGTGCCACATGAAAACCATAGAAAAAGAAAAGAGCACACTCGTAATTAAATTAAAATCTCGAAGAAAAGTATAACCTTTTCTCCTTTGATTTGCATAAATTATAAGTCAAGTTTGCACAAAAATTAAAAGTGAGAGCTAAAAGGCAAGTGATGTTAAATCTCATGAATCGTGAAATATGATAGAGGATGCAACAACCCTAAACTACATGGGTTACTTGGAAGAGATGATCCATTGAATGAGAACCCAATAATAAATATATTGTAATATTAACACACCAAAAACTATAATATATTAACAAAGGCAAGAAAGCAGTCATATTAATCCACATAAACCCTAGAGAGAAGTAATTAGAGTTAGAGAAAAAACACAAAATTGGRGGAAATGTAAAAAATAAGAATTGATATATGAGAAAGATCACGATAGCTACTTCATCAAGCCACCGAAGAAGGGACATCCCACAACACATAACAACATTGTTTGGACTTTTGTTTTCGCTCATTCCTTGCAACCTTGAAATAGTGATTAAACCTTTGCTCACTRAACAGAAAGAAGAAAATTATCATCTATTTATCAGATCGTTTAGTCTGATATAGAATAGATCTGCTACTAAAAGTAATTCCATCATAACCTATGATAATATATTGTGGATTTGTATTTCAGATCTACGATTCTATATTTAT
The DNA here is from genome assembly GCA_032191745.1 of Picea mariana. Lineage (NCBI taxonomy): Eukaryota > Viridiplantae > Streptophyta > Pinopsida > Pinales > Pinaceae > Picea > Picea mariana. The sequence goes on from JASDQU010107088.1 coordinate 210,868, forward strand.
ATCTTAGTTTTTATTCAAATCTTGCCACAAAACAACTTTATTCCAGATCTCTATTTATCTAACTTATTTGGGAAGGCCCATGGGCCTTAGGTTAGAACCAATGATATGATACCATATGTAATGGCCCAATCTACTAACAATCATAAATATAAAAAATACCCAATTAAAATAACCCTTTGAGTCTGATTTGGAGAATTACTCATTCTAATTGAACCTTCGATCAAAACACATCTTATTCCTCCATAACCAAATTCCCATAAAAATATAACAAGGTAGAGCTCTGAAGGATAAGGTAGACCTATCTAAAAACCAATATTTCATGCATTCCAATAAGGTCTCTTTATCCCAATTGATTTGCATATTATAGCTATGGATAATCTCCTTCCAGACAATCTTTGTAAAAGAGCAACCTACAAAGATACGATCAACATACTCACTTGCATCTTTAAACATAATGCACCAGCTAGGCCCTGTCAAGTTCCTCTTTTGTCCATTATCCTAGGTTATTATTCTATTTGCCAAGGGAAGCCAAAGGAAAATTGTGGTCTTCAAAGGACTTTCAAGCTCCCACGCCGCACGTATTGTCCCCTTCTAAGTGATAGGGGTATTGAGAGACTTAGTAGTATAGTTGTTCCCTCTAGACTATAGTCTCATGGAAATAAAAAGGGAACTAAGAGGCCCAAAATGAGTCACTAAGGTATTAAAGTTATATTATTCAAGTGACTTTAGTAAAAAAAGGAAAATAAAAGATAATTGGCTAAGTGTGGAAAATAAAGTGAATAACTTTAGAAGCCAATTAAATAATTTAAGTAAAGATTAGAAGATGGGATAAAAGAGAGGGAGGGCACCTCACTCTTGTATTATTGGTCATTTTATCTTTGCACTTGTCAGCTTGAGAGCTTGGGCATTTGAGGGTTTTGTCTCACTAAACCCTAGAGGTCAGCAAGGAGGTGAAAGATTCCTCTGAGCCTAGTTCAAGCTTGCTCAAGGTGGTGAAAGATCCCATCCTCACTATTCTATCCAGTTTAGTTCAGTTTTAGTAGTGTGTTGTGAAAGCAGGGCGCAACTTTGGGGATTTTCTGCAGAGAGGGAGCACTGTGGAGGAATGAATAGTTCGATTTGGCCAAAGGAAGATAGATTTGAGGCTAGGCATACTCTAGGAAAGTTTTCCATCACCCTAGTGCCTTTTCTCATCAGTCTTTGGGGATATTTAGTTGTATATTGATTTATTATTGTACTAGGGCGAATTTATGAAGGAGGGTGCATTGTCACTTGTTGGTTCGGTGAGTTCGAGGGTTAGATATCCTAGAACAGATGAGGGATCTCATAATTTGTGTTCCACATTACCCGATCTATAGTTCTATAGTCTTTCTCAAGGGTTTGGAGGTCTGAATTGAGGAGGCCAAATTTCCTAGGGACTCTACAACTAGTTGGTGCGCAACTCAGCCAGATTTGGGTGCCAGTTTGAAGAAGGGAAATAAATTGATCTTGTCTAGACTTGTATATTACCATTGGAGATATAGGAGGACTCATAACTCTCTCTTGTTTTCATCTTGGAGGCATCTTAATCCATAGCTTCTATATTTCTTCTATATTTCCCAGATCTGTATATCTCTTGTATGGAGGACAACTTATCTAATAAATAAAGGTCAAATCTGAAGTTTGTGGCTATTCCATTGTGTTATTCTATTGTATCTTGTTGTTTTCATCTATTGTTGTTCCATATCTATCATCTACATGTTGTATCAACCTTGAAAGCAACTCCAATGCAACTTTGGGGAAACAATCTACAAAAACATTCAACAAACAACTCACACAAACAAATATTAAACCCTTAAGTTTCTAGCAAACTTGCTTAGGAACATTACAGTGGTATCAAAGCAAATATCCTTGCCATCCTATGATTAAGTTGGTGACTAAAAGGAGAGGTCGTAGTGTACAACCTTTACTAGAGATACCAGAAGGAGAAGAGTCAGAAGCTAGCATGGGGGGAAACCATGAAACAAAGAAACCATTTCTAGAGGGGAGGATGCAACCATTTTAGCAGAGAAATTAACTCAAACAGTGCATGACACACTTCAGAAAAATCAGATTACTCTGCAACGCCACTTGGATGAGATGCAAAATCATTTGTCTAGGGGACATGCAGAACTGAAGATATCATTTGCAAACTTTCATAGTGGACATGAGAGAAGGATAAAAATAATGGAGGAACATCACAAGAATCAAGATATCCTTTCTCACTTCTTAATGGAGCAAAGGAATGGTAGGGATCCACCCTTATTTGGAGGAAACCGAGGAGCCAACGGATCTCATGGAGGAAACGAGAATTATGAGGAGTCCCCACACAGATATTAAGCAGAAGAACGTAGATCAACTGAGGGCATGCCTACCCATTCTCACATGGCTAGTGGGACTACACCTAGGCCATATATGCCCACCTTCTTGGAGGCACAATGGAGGGACACAAATTTCCGTGGGAGTGAGAATTTAGAGAGTGAATGGGAGGCCATGGAGAGAGAATACAATGCACTTACTGTGGGATTTCAGACTCGGGTTTCTTTGGGGGAATATTTCCAAATCAGGTTCAAACACAAGTCTAAAGAACATTATAGAGGTGACCGTGAGATGGGGCACAAGGCAGGAAATATGGAGATACCCCCTTCGATGGTATAATCTAGATCTCATCCAAATCATGGGTAAAAGAGTTGGATGCTTACCTTCAATTAAATACCATGGAGGAAGAAAGGGCCATCAAGTTTGCAACCTTGCACTTTAATGGTAAAGCACATGATTGGTGGTTCCATGGGATGACCACTTTGGGTCATGAACATGTCACTTCATACATTGAATTCACCCAGAGACTCTTTAAAATATTTGACAGGGAGAATCTAGAATTTCATTTCAAGGAGCTCAAGTAGATTAGACAAACAAGGTCAGCAAAAGCATTCATTGAAGAGTTTCAGAGAGTAGCAATCATGGTTCCTGATATGATAGAGTCTAGGTTATTGATGATGTATATAGAAGGCTTGATTGAGCCTTTGTGTGGATGGGTTAAGGCCTTCAAGCCTAACACCTTACATGATGTTATTAAGCGTACCAAAGATTTGGTATGGGCGGCCTACAAAAACAAGGTTACACCTAGACCCCCAATTTTTCCAAGAGGACGCAAAAAAAGATAGGTAGACAAGGGCAAGGGGAAGATGGATGAACCTACTATAAGGGAGCTAAGAAGGAAGCAATTGTGCTTCACTTGCAAAGAGGCATGGAAGCCAGGTCACAGATGCATGGGTAAAGGAAAAATTCATTATATAGAAGTAGTCTCTGACAGTGAAGATGAGATAGATGAGGAAGGAAGTGGAGCACTTTATAACATAGGGATGCATCAGGAGGAGGAAGAAAAGTTCTCACATGCGGAGGAGGAAGGTGGACCCACGCACCATTCTGCAGGGATTAAGAAGGCTACCATTGGATCCATCAATGGAGTGCCCAGGTTTAATACTTTATGGATAAAGGAAGTTGTGCAGGGACAATGAGCAACATTACTCGTTGGTGGAGGAGCTTCTCATAGCTTCATTGGCATTTTTATGGTAGAGAGGAGACACTTCCCTACAATAGACTTTGGGGGGTTTTTGGTTGAGGTAGCAGGGGGACGCACTATGGCTTGCGACAAGTATATTCCACATATGAGCTTGACTTGGGTAGGTACACTTTGACACATGACTTCTATGTAGTGGATATACCAGATACAAACATCATATTGGGAGTGAAATGGCTTAGCAACTTGGGGCCAATCACAACCAATTACAAAACCATGGAGATGTCTTTTAACATGGAAGACGAAAAAAAGGTCACATTAAAGGGAATGATAGGAGAAGCACCTAGGGTGGTGACAACTAAGCATATGCATGCAATATTTAGGTGGGAGGAAGTGGCCTATGTAGTAGAGTGTTTTGTTATGGATGTGAGTCACAAGGGGTGCAAGCATTACCCTCTAGATATACATAAAATACTTCACAAGCATGAGAAAGTTCCAAGACAGATCCCTCCAAGGAAGCCATCAGATAGGGGCTTTGACCATATCATAGAACTAGAAGAAGGGACCAAACAATTTATCACTACACCATAAAGGCACCCCAAAAAGTTTAAGGATGAAATAGAAAAGGCCATCAAGGAATTGTTGGACATGGGCCACATTAGGCCAAGTTCCAACCCTTTTGCATCTTTAATTCTATTGGTCAAGAAGAAAGATGATACCATGCGCATGTGTATTGACTACAAGGCTCTAAATAAGAAAACCATCAAAAATAGATATCCCATTCCCTGGATAGATGAGCTATTAGATGAACTGTTTGGCGCAGTGTACTTCACCAAAATTGACTTGCGTTCTAGATACCATCAAATCAGAACGAGAGAACAAGATGTACACAAGACAACTTTCAGATGCCACTATGGACACTACGAGTTCCTTGTCATGCCTTTTGGGTTGACCAATGCGCCAACCACCTTTCAATCTTGCATGAACCATGTATTCAACAAGCAACTGAGAAAATTCCTAGTAGTGTTCTTTGATGACTTGTTAATTTACAGTAGGACATAGGAAGATCACCTCAAGCATGTGAATGAGGTGTTAAGCATCACAGAGAAACAATCATTGTATGCCAAAGAGTCAAAATGTGAAATTGGGATGATTGAGGTCCTTTGCTTGGGACACATCATTGGGGCAAAAGGGGTACAGGTTCACCAGGAAAACATCCAAGCTATAATTGATTGGCCCACACCTAAGACACTTACAGAACTCAACGAATTTATTGGTATTTGGGTTATTACATGAGGTTTTTTAAGGGCTTCTCTCAGGTTATGTGCACCTTTGACTGACTTGACCAAAAAGGTTGCATTCAAGTGGAGTGAAGAGGCACAATTGACCTTTGAAAAAATGAAGAAGGTAATAAGCACATGTCTTGTACTATCTTTACCGGACTTCTCTCAACCATTCATTTTGGAGTGTTATGCATCAAGTTTAGGAATTGGAGTTGTATTCATGCAGAATAGGCATCTTATTGCCTATGAGAACTAAAAACTAAGAGGGTTTGAGTTGCTATACACAATTTATGACAAGGAAATGTTAGCTATAATGCATGCATTGGCAAAATTCAGACAATATCTGGTGGGGGCAAAATTTGTGGCCAGGACATATCATAACAGTCTCAAGTACTTTATAGAATAGAAGGACCTCAATGAGAGACATCAAAAGTGGGTGAGTAAGATCCAGGCTTATAACTTTGACATAGAATATGTCAAGGGAAAAAACAATGTTGTAGTAGATGCCTTGTCTAGAAGACCCTCAACTTATTCCATGTCATAGATATCAGTTGATTGGAAATCACACCTATTGGTAGAGTATTCAAAAAATAAGTTTGCATGTGAATTAATGGATGGGCAGGTTCAGGATGACATGTACATGATTGTAGATGACATCATCTGTTATAAGGGGAGGATTTATTTGGTTCCTGAATCTTTGTTCAAAAAGAAGGTACTACAATCATTTCATAATTCATCATTAGTTGGGAATCAGAGCTTCCTTAAGGCATATAGACAGATCCTAGAAAGATTCACTTGGAAAGGCCTCAAGGAGGATGTCATGCGCCACATCAAGGAGTGTGTCACATGCCAACAAAACAAAAATGAACACACCCACCCAACATGTTTATTACAACCTCTTCCCATTCTAAAGCACAAATGGGAGAGCGTATCCATGGACTTCATTACAGGTTTGCCAAAGACACAGGGTAAAGATTGCATTTTTGTAGTAGTGGATCGCTTGACCAAGTTTGCTCATTTTTTTCCATCTCCATAGATTACAATGCATCTTAAGTGGCAAATTTATTCTTCAGGTTGCATGGGTTGCCCAAGACTATTGTGAGTGACAGGGACAATAGGTTTATGAGCACATTTTGGCAAGAATTATTTCATCTAGTTGGCACATAATTAACCCCCAACACTAGCTATCATCCACAAACAAATGGCCAAATTGAAATAGTGAACAAGTGGGTGAAGGGTATCCTAGGAACTATGTGACAGGTCAACAAAAAGCGTTGGTTAAGTGGCTATACTTGGGAGAATATTGTTACAACACCACTCATCACATGTCCATTGGTATGTCTCCCTTCCGGGCCTTATATAGTTACGATCCTCTCACTTTTACAGAGATAGTGTTTGGATATTGTAGAGCTCCTATAGCTGAGGAATGGATATAGGAAAGCCAAGACATACTGAGAGAGCTCAAAGACCATTTGCAAAGAGCTCAAAACCAACATAAACTATATGCAGATAGAAACAGGTTGGAGCGCACTTTTGAGGTAGGGGACTTAGTCTATCTAAGGCTCCAACCATACATGAAAGAAACCATGAAGAAAAATGGCGTTGAGAAACTCAAACCCCGCTTCTATGGTTCATACATGGTAAGGAGAAAAGTGGGGGAAGTTGCATAAGAGTTAGAGCTACCACGTGGAAGTAAAATCTATAATGTCATCCATGTTTCCTGCCTAAAAAGGGCATTGGGACAACATATTGTTGCTAATGAGGGATTGCCTCTAGTAGATGATGAAGGTCAAGTGATTTTAATTCCAATAGAGATATCAGAGGTAAGAGATAAAAGGTTGAGGAACAGGGCTATCCGAGAATATTTGATTAAATGGAAAAATTTGCCAATAGAGGATGCTACATGGGAAAATGAACAGGTGTTGTAGCATACAGATTTAGAATTGCTCGTGGGCAAGCAATTTCTAGCAGTGTAATGACCCCTTCCAAGTGACAAGGTTCTTGAGAGACTTAGTAGTCTAGTTTTTCCCTCTAGACTATAGTCTCGTGGAAATAAAAAGGGAACTAATAGGCCCAAAAGGAGTCACTAAGGTATTGAAGTTATATTATTCAAGTGACTTTAGTAAAAAAAGGAAAATAAAAGATAATTGGCTAAGTGGGGAAAATAAAGTGAATAACTTTAGAAGCCAATTAAATCATTTAAGTAAAGATTAGAAGATGGGATAAAAGAGAGGGAGGGTGCCTCACTCATGTATTATTGATCATTTTATCTTTACACTTGTGAGCTTGAGAGCTTGGGCATTTGAGGGTTTTGTCTCACTAAAACCTAGGGATCAACAAGGAGGTGAAATATTCCTCTGTTCTCGATCCAAGCTTGGTCAAGGTGGTGAAAGATCCCACCCTCACCATTTTATTCTGTTCATTTCAGTTTCAATAGTGTGTTGTGGAAGCAAGGCACAACTTTGGGGATTTTTTGCAGAGAGGGCGCATTGTGGAGGAATGAATAATTCATTTTTGCCAAAGGAAGATAGATTTGAGGCTAGGCATACTCCAGGAGGCTTTTCCAACACCCTATCACCTTTTTTCTAACATGTCTTTGGGGATATTTAGCTGCATATTGATTTATTATTGTACTGGGGTGAATTACTAAAGGAGGGCGCATTGTCACTTGTTGGTTCGATGAGTTGGAGGGCTAGATCTCCTAGAACAGTCGAGGGATCTCATCATTTGTGTTCTACATTACCTGATCTATAGTTCTACTATATTTCTCAAGTGTTTAGAGGTTAAAATTAAGGAGGCCGAATTTCCTAGGGACTATACAACCAGTTGGTGTGCGACTTAGGCAGATTTGGGTGCCGGTTTGAAGAAGGGAAAGAAACTAATCTTGTCTAGACTTGTATGATGCCATTGTAGATCTAGGAGGACTCATAACTCTCTCTTGTTTTCATCTTGGAGGCATCTTCAACCATAGCTTCTATATTTCCCAGATCTGTATATCTCTTGTATGGAGGACAACTTATCTAATAAATAAAGGTCAGATTTGAAGTTTATGGCTATTCCATTGTGTTATTCTCTTGTATCTTGTTGTTTTAATCTATTATTGTTCCATATCTATCATCTACATGTTGTAAAAACCTTGAAAGCAACTCCAACGCAACTTTGGGGAAACAATCTGCAAAAACATTCAACAAACAACTCACACAAACAAATATTAAACCCTTAAGTTCCTAACAAACTTGCTTGGGAACATTACACCGCCTTCCACCACCACTAACATTCTTTACCCAATTCCTCCCCAATTGTAGCTTCATATCCAAGCTTGGTTGTCAACACCCATGTGGCTTTGTTTCAAGACCATCTTAACTCACCATCTTGATCATTAATGCATATAACACTATATTTTAAAAGATTTGTGTACTATTTCCATTCACCTGTCAAGTCTTCTTGCAGATCCAATTCCTTTGTTGTTTTCCAGTTTTGGATCCCAACTTCTTGTATCACAAAACTTTATGCATCCTTCAAAATTTGAATTCCTTTATCGTGAAGCATTGTTAGAAGGGGTTCCGATAACTTATGGTTCCCACTGCATTCGATCAAAGGATCCATTCCTATCTTCATTATGTTGCCTCATCCGATCTTCCACGCTACCCAAATACCTAAGATATCAAAAATTTTCACCAAACCTTTCCATATGTTTGAGGCTCCTTTGAAAGACTTTCTTTCCCATCGGAATCCGATCCTCTAGATCTCTATTGTCGAGATACTTTTCCTTCACAACTTTTCCCCACAACCCATTATTGAAGAGAAACCTCCATAGACTCTTAACAACTAGAGCTTGGCTTACGACAAAAATATTCTTCAAACCCCATCCTCCATACACCTTGGGATTAACTATCTTAGTTCATTTTACAAGTGGAATGCCTTCCATTTCTCTTTTTCATGTCCAAAGAAAACTATAACACTTTTTCTTGATCCTATCCAAATTCCCTTTTGGGACATGAGCTATCGATAACCGAATGGTATAATCTCTAATATTGCCTTCACTAGAACTAACCTTCCTCAATGGGATAACCATCTGTAGCACCAACAAGATATTCCATTTTCAATTTTTTTAGTAACCAAAGCCAATCTGTTGATTTGTATCCATAAGGCTTTAGATAAAATCCTAAGTATTTCACCCTTGTGTCAAAAGGAACCAATTTTATAGGGAATACTTGTACTAAACATCTTTCCAACCTTTCACTTAGGACATTGGCCATAACACATGATTTATACATGTTAATATCCATCCCCGTTGCTTTGCAGAAATGACCAGGAGTGATTTTGATGCATTGAACCTCCCTTAAATTACCTCTTCCAAATACCAAAATATTGTCCACAAATAATAGATGAGTTATATCAATAGTCCCATGTAATATTAATAACTCTTATGATCCCATCTCTTTTAGCTTTAGCCAATAGTCTAATGAGACCTTCAACGACAATTAAGAAATTGAAAGGGGACAAAGGCCATCCTTTCCTAAGGCTCCTTGAAGCCCCGAAAAAACCTAATGGTGACCCATTAATGAGAACTGCAAAATTTACTGATTCTAAATAGCCAATGATCTACTTAACCATTTGGAGGTTCAAACTTGTTTGGAGAAGGACCAATTGAAGAAACATCCAACTTACTTTATCGTAATCTTTCTAAAGATAAATTTTCATTATCATTATTGACTGATTTCTAGATTTGATTGAATGAAGCCCTTCCTGAGCAGTCCCCACTACATCATGGATCTGCCTATTAGATAAAAAACCAAATTGTTCCTTTGAGATAATGTAAGACATAGATGACTTCAACTTGTTGGCAATTGTCTTCGAAACAATCTTATATACCAGGTTGCAAAGAGATATTGGACAAAAATCCTCAAAAGAGGCTAGAATGTTTTTTGTTTTTTGAATTTGAGCGATGAAAGTAGAATTCAAAGCCCTTAGTATTTTTTCAGATCTTCTTGATTCCTTGATCACCTGGATGAGATCCTCCTCCACAAGTTCATAAAAACCCAAATAAAATTCTACAATCTATTCGTTGGGACATGGGATTTTTGTCTTATTAAAATAAGATAAAACATATTTTAGTTCGACTTTGGTGACTTATGCTTCCATATATATGTTCATGTTCTCATCAAAGAACCTTGGGAAAAGCATGACTACCTCTAATATTTCTACAACATTTATAGAGTCTGGTTCTTTAAACAAAGCCTGGAAGTGATGCTTTCCTATAGTTGCAAGATCGTTGAAAGATAAACCTTCGAACCATCAATTGCATCCAATTCCTAAATTCTTTTTATTATTATTATTTTTTATTTTTTTACAATTGTTTTTGAAACAATATTGGGTTTCCGGGCCATGGTTCCTAAAATGTTGCAATTTCAAGCTAAAAAAAAGTGGGTGCTACTGATAGTGCCTATCTTCCATTCAGGCATTGGTTCCAAGGGTATTGGTTGTCAAGACCACAATTTAAAAAAAACTTCCAATTTTATCCCTAAAAAAGGGGGCGATGGTATTGGGATCACCATTTTTTGATTCAGGGGTTGATTTTAAGGTTTTGGTTGCAATGATACTGGTTGTCAAAAAAGCTGTAGTTTTAACCCCTACGATAAAAAATTGGTGTTGCTGTTAGCAACACTTTTCAATTTAGGGGTTTATTTTAAGGCTTTTGTTGACAACATTATGATGTTGATAAGGCCATGGTTGCAAAATGTGGTAATTTTAGCCCTGAAAAAAAAGAGGTGCTACCGGTAGCACCACTTTTCGAAACGAGGGTTGATTTTGTGGTTTTTGACCCAAAAATGTGGATTGTCAGGGCTAGAGTTCTCATTAAAACAATAACTTTGTTCAAATTTCACCCCCCCCCCCATTTCACATCCATGAAAATCTTTAAATGAGAGTTGGCATCCTCCATTTCCATAAGCTATTTTGTGTTAATGCTATGTTGCCAAGATTGTGCCAGAGTTTGAGAAACCCCTTGCTTTCATCCATCATTCTTGAGTTGCCTTAGCTTCATGCTGCCCAATTTTTTTCTCAAATTGTCCTTTGTATAAGGGGAAGTGCTCCTAAATTGCAGTTAGACTAAGGAGACCCCATTGGAGGAAACAAAGAACCCTCCCATAGAGAGAGCTTGGAGATTTCTTCTGCAAGACTTCACTCAGGTGATATTGTTCATGTTGTATTGCCTTTATGTTGGTTAATAAATAATTGCTTTTCTTCCCCCCTAAAGTGTTGCTTTTTCATTCATTTCATATTTCAATACATGTTTATTTAGTATACATGCTTAGGAGATACAAGTGATAACATCAATTTATTGTTCACCAACTTTTGTTTGTCTGGGCTCAACAACCAACTAGAAAGGTCCACTCACACACTAAAAAGCCACAAACAATGCGTATAATCCATGAATGAGAGAATGAATTGTTGTATACCATTTAATGAAGTTCTTCCTTTGCTCAAGGAGGTGTAACCACTTGAAAGCCAAGAGAAGACAGGGAGATGTCACCAATCGTCCATGTAGGCTTTTTCAACACCGCAAAGAGTACAATAAAGAATGAATTGTTGTACACCATCTAATGAAATTCTTCCTTTGCTCAAGGAGGCGTAACCACCTCAAAGCCAAGAGAACAAAGGGAGATGCTATCAATAGCCCATGTAGGCTTTTTCAACACCACATAAAGAGTACAATAAAGGGAAACTATTGGTTGCCCAAGAGAGTTGAACACCATTCATAAAAACAAAAAGAGGAGTGTTGTTTACAACCCTAGAGGGTAGCCACAACACTTGGAAAAGTTGTTGAAGCATAGAACGAAAATTCATTAGTAGCTCTAGTTGCATCGAGATGAGCAAGGTGTTCTATAGTCCAGTATGAAAGATATTGTTATAAAAAGTTATAATAAAAGAATAAAAGTCAACTCAATTAAAAAAATTAACAATAATACAAATATTAAATCCAAATTTAAAATGAATCTATACTGGTAGGGATTAATACTACAATCTAGTTGCACCTAGAGGTTCTCTATATAGCCCATATGAGAGATATTGTCTTATAAAATTATAATAATAAATAAAAGTCAACTTAATTAAAAAATTTAACAATAATACAAATATTATATCCAAATTTAAAATGAATATAGGCTCTTAGTAACTAGCACTACACTAAAGAGCAAAGCAGATATTGAATTGTTGTAACTTCTTGTATTCTAGCCTACTAGAAGAAAGAGACAAGCGAGTTGAAGCGAGGTGAGGATTTGTTGTATAGGCGGCTTATCCACAATCTCACCCCAGCATTACCTCGATTGTAACATTTAAAAGGGCCGGTAGGCACATGTACCGCATTGCATGTGAGTCCATTAACAATAGATATATTTATTTAATTTACAATGTATAATGGTTGGTCTTTGAATTCAATGTGACCCCACTGATAAATGAATACACATAATTGTTATATTTATTTAATTTACAAAGTAAAATCGTTGGTCTTTGAATTCAATGTGACCCCACTGATAAATGAATACACATCTCAATCTCAGCATATCTACATGTCCGATGCAGTGCGCCTTGTTTGTATCAAATTAACTTCTTTAACAAGATGACATCTTCTGAACGTACATATTAATGAAATGCATTGGAGCGTGGTTGGTTGCAGAATAGTTGAAAACCCTCATGAATATTTTATTGCCAGCGATAGCCTTTAGTCTCGATCTCAATCTGAATCTTAAAAGCTTCCAACACTAAAGATAACGGCAGATCGGACCCTTTGGAGTCATTTTCCTCTTATTACATTCTTAGTTTCAGTCTGGAGCTCAGCATTTCGTTTCAACATTTAAACTTTACGGTAATTACTGTTCTACATGCATGTTTCTAGTTTTGTTTGCTTTCAGTTTGAATTTCGAACACAGTTATGACATAGCTAACAGATGATTTTTATTTAAATGCATTACGGTTCCTCTTCTTTGAACTTCTGAAACTTGCTTTATTTTATTTAGCTGGAATGGTCAATATCCAGATCAAAGCCCTAGATTTTCTACTTTCAGTGACCGAGTTCCATTTCTGCTATTAGCTACAATGCCAGAAGGTAGCGAGCAATTAGACGTAGAAATGTTGATGAAACAGTGTTATTCGCGTATGGTGTAACTTAGTAAATAATGTGTTTTGTGGGAGAGGAAACATTTTACAGCGGTGGTTTAAATTTTGCGTTTTTCTGATGCTTAATATTAGACAATTATCGTAAATTGCAATGGAACAGACAGTCAATCTAATTTTCTGATATATAGTTCTGCCAGATTCTGGCTTTTACTTGCAGCGCGGGTTTTGTTTTGTGAAAGTGTTTGATCATATTGTTGTTTAGAGTATTTGTATAATTTTTTTTACCGAAATTTGTTGTTGGATTAATCCAACAATGGGCAGGGCCTGGAATCAAAAAAACATTGAACAAAAGTTTTCTGGAAAAATGTAGTTGGAAAGGAAAATATGTGTTTTGCGTCACTTACTAGGAAAATGAATCATAGAATGACATGGTAACACTGGATCGATATCAATATCAGGGGTTACTATTAGTAACTAAGTTTTGATATGGAATCAATATCAATATCCTCCTGTTGGAGAAATACTTCATGCTTTTCTCCCAGCAAGTAAGTTTTTCTATCCTCTGTCTCATTACGACATATTGGATGTTGTTTGATACCGGCAGAGTATTGAGTATAGAGAATTTGAACCAGCTGACAGACAAGAGGATGAACTTGTTGAAGATTGAGTTCTTCGACACTCATATGACTTAAAACAAAACAAACATCATTGGCGTTGAGAATCAGGAACCAAGAATATCACCAATTGTGGTAAGGCAAACATTTTTTGTTGTTGTTGTTGTCAATGAGTCCCTTACATCAATGACAGGACAGACACAAAAACCAAGAAGCTACTGGCTTTCAACTAACTGGTTGAGCATCTGTGGTTACAGGGATAGAAGTTATAACTGCAATCCGAGTGTTTCTGTTGAAATTCCGGATTGTGCATTGGAAGAATTGGCAATGTGGAAGCTGAAGAGTGCTGAAGGGGGAAGCCCCTGGTTGCAGACTTTGAACAATCATGTTGGAAGACAAGTCTGGGAATTTGATCCAAAAGCTGGTACATCTGAGGATCACCTTGCTGTGGAAGAAGCTCGTGTAGATTTTTATAACAAGAGATTTATCCAACACCATAGTTCTGATTTTCTTATGAGGTTGCAGGTATAAAGGCATTTCATACCTTTTATTTTTCAGAGTATTTTCTTATTATTTTCCCGTTTCTCTACAGTCTGTCTTGTCTTGCAGACATTGAAAAAAGTTCAAAACTTTAACTTCTCAACTTTCTCATTGATGTTGAATTTGTTCCTGTTAACACATATGCAACGAAACAAAAGATCTCAAGGCGATTAACCTGTGGCTGCCTGCCTAACCAAGCCTGCTTTGGGGTGACCTCTCGCACCATTTTTGTAGGACATTTATTTGGCTAGTACATGACTGTGCGTACTGCCTCTGCCCAATATTTTTTAGGTACTACCCTACTCTCCAGCATGCATGTGGCCGTTTCAACAACTGTGCGATCTCTGCTCAACAACCCTGTTCTGTTGGGGAGTGTCAGGAGGAGTGAATTGCCCTTGAATGTTCTTTAGTATAAAATCCATCAAACTTGTAGAGCAGAACTCTCCTCTGTTATCACTTTGGAGGATTTAAATACTCCTGTTGGACTCTTTTTCTATTGCTGCCTTAGAAATTTTAAATTTAACCAAAGGCATTTAATTTCTGCACAAGGAAATAAACCAACTCCATCAAGCAACAATAAATACTTGGCACCGGAGACTGAAAATGTCCTCATTGGACCGCAGATATCACCATGGACCATTCAAGCACTGCCTTGGTTCTCCAAGCTTTACCATCTTCAAATGCCAATCTATGCTATTTGCCTGCTAAACATGCAGCACATATATCCTCCTGCTCTTGAATTTATGGTAAGCTAATCACCATTTTACCTTTTGTCAGCAAGGAAAGAAACTGAAAATTTAAACGTCCAATATCTCTGATGCCAAAGAGAACTGCCACTGCTCCCACTGCTGGTAATCAAAGCATGTGATTTTTCCGCCTCATCATCAACCTGTATAGGCCTTGCTCCTTCACTCTTGATGCAACCTTCTTATTGCTTCTCTTATCTACTACAAAACACCTTTCTCCTTGGAAAATAACATCCAAGTGTGGAATGTGTCTTGCAATCTCACTAACTGAAAGCAAAGTTTTGCTCAAACATTCATAAACATTAAGATCTTAGCTTTCAACTTGATTTGCACATGGCGATTGCCTTCAACATAGTGCTCCCTTCTGTTACTCAAAACCACTGTATTGACCTGGACTTATCTTCCACATACTGAACAAACTAGTGACTTTTGTTAGTCATTTGTTTAGATGCGTTGAAATAAAAAAAAAAAAAAACTGATCATGTGTCGGCTTACCCCATTTCTATAGTGCTATAAAAGCATAATACTCCTCTTCTCCACATTCGACAACATCTTCTTGTTTCTTCTTGGTTTGCTCTTGGTTGTGTTGCAACTTGCTTATCCCAAGACTACTTCCTGTAATCATTCCTCATATGCCCATATTTACGGCAAGAAAAATATTTCAAATCCTTAACTAATTTACCTAGTCCTGAAAGTTTGCCTCCACTGCTTTTGCTTTCCTTTCCTATACATTTGGTTGCAAAGGCGCTCTTGGATGCTCCATTGCCACTGCCACTTCCAAATTGCTCTTTCCACTTATTCTGAATTAGATTATAGTATATACTGAGAACAAAATGAAATATAGCATTGACATAGAAAGTAACACAAAGATCTAGTGAAAAGCAAATTCCATTACTAAAAGAATGGTGAAAAACATCGTACAAATACAATGGCTAGAATGGTGGTAGTTATCTTTTTGAAGAGATGTGTGTGCTACACTCGTTCATAAAAAGCCCATAACAAGAGGTTGAAAATACATTTTATACTAATGCCCAAAAAACCCTATGAAGCAAAATCCATAAGATGTAAGAATCCTAACTCCAATATGAAGTTAGGGCTGGTCTGTGCAGATTGAGCTATCTAGAGAAAAAGGGAGTCTTGTTGAGACCATTGCTTGTTGCTTTGTTTTAGGTTTTCTTAGTTAGTTGGAAAGTAAATTCGCAGATTGAGGCAGATGCTTAGTCTTTGGGCATTGGAACCTTGAAGAACGCATGGGAAGGGCTTGAAAAATGTGCCAAAAAATTGTGACACAAAATCTACCAGTATCAAGACCATTTCTGAAATGGCCTAAGATGGTCACTTGGATCAATCCTTCCCCCTTGAGTAGCAATGGTCTCCATTATGTCAATTTCTTGTACGAGTTGGCGGAAGTTTTGCTGGATTTGGTTCCTAGTGAACCATTGGCCCTACTAAAGAATCTGCCATGCTTTGACAACTCTAAGAAGTTGTATCTTCTTTTGGCGGTGCTTTTCAACTTGGTATCCATGATGTGGTCCAATCTAGCTCACTCAATGCAGTCAAGGTTGAGGTCTGTAGTGGCCAAGTGCTCTGCGACGTCCGAGTTGTCTATCAAAGGTGAAAAGTATGGTTGAATGTTAAGAACCAAATATCAATATAGCATAGAAAAACCTCAGAATAAGTACTCAACGCCTTGAAAAAGAGATAATTTTAGATAATAAGCCTCTTCGAGGGGGCAACCTCCTTTTACCCCACATAAATGTTCAAGTACAAGATGACTCCAAATGAAAATGTCTCCTTGGTATATATAGGAGACTAGGAGGTATAATTATAGCTAATGGAATAAAGCCGACATAAATAAAATAACATTACTAATGTAATATGCCCCAATTAAGGGGTAATGAGCCAATATTAGGGCTTAACATGCCCCTCCCCTTGAGACAAATGTTGTCCGCAACGCTTGAGTAACTCTGGATGCTTTTGTATAAAAGACTCATCTTTCCAAGTGGAATCTTTAGCTGGTAGTTTCCTCCATTTAATGAGATACTCTGAAATGGATCTATTCCTTAGCTGGCGAATTCTTGTGTCAGTGATGGCTTCAGGCTCCAGTATGATTTTTCGTTCCTCGTCAAGTTCTGGCAATATAGTTTGAACTGGGATCTTGTCGCCTATAACCTTCTTTAAGCATGAAACATGGAACACTGGGTGTACTCATGAAGATGCAGGCAACTCCAATTTGTATGCCATAGTACCAATATTTTGCAACACCTTATAAGGGCCATAGTACTTTGGTGATAATTTATTATCCTTCTTGGCTTGCTTGAGGGACATCTGTTTGTATGGTTGTAGTCTTAAAAACACCCAATCCCCTACTT
>JASDQU010107088.1:229456-269312 GCA_032191745.1 Picea mariana
TATATATAGGAGACTAGGAGGTATAATTACAACTAATGGAATAAAGCCGACATAAATAAAATAACATTACTAATGTAATATGCCCCAATTAAGGGGTAATGAGCCAATATTAGGGCTTAACATTGAAGCAACTCCACATTAAAGATTGGGTGTAAGACGCGAAAGGGTGGAAGATTTAATTCAAAAGCATTCTCTCTCATAACCTTGGTGATAGTGTAAGGCCCATATCGAAGTGGTCTTGGGGCCTGTGAATTGCTCTTTCGTTAAGTGCAACCATACCTTGTCACTAGCTCAAAACTTGTGTGGAACCTAATGCTGATTGTGTCGCTGCTTGTGCTCGACATTGGTTTTTTGTAGAATATCACTTATTTTTAGATGTGCTAGATTTGTTCAACGAATTTCGTTGCATTGTTTGTGTTGTTGTGAGCATGGAAGGACTCTTCTTTTGCCAATGCAATGGGTAGCTACATCAGCTAGGGTCAATGGATGGAACCCTAGGAACACCTCAAAAGGATGGTGATCAATAGAATTGTAAATAGTTTTGTTGTAGCTATGTTGAACAGAAGGAAGGATTTCATCCCATGTGTGTGGATTCTTGGAGTTTACATTTTTTTGATATGTACAGTCATCTTGTTGACTACCTCAATCTGTCCATTAGCTTGGGGATGGAAGGCAATCGATTTGGTCAACTTGGTGTCCATCATGGACCAAAAGATACTTAGGAACCAGCTACTCCTATCGGAAACAATGGTCTTTGGCAATACAAAATGAACGAAAACATGCTCGAAGAAGAGCTTAGAGTGGCTTCCGTTGTGACACTCTTATTGTAGAGTGCTAAAATTGCCATCTTAAAACAACTAGAAGAACACGATTGCCACCATGATTAGTTTAGGGCATACTTGACATAAAATTCATGGAGATTAATTCCCAAGGCTTATCTAGAGCAGGCAAAGGAGTGTACAGTCCTTGCTTCTTGATTGTAGGTTTTGTGATGGATTAGGCAATGTTGTGGAAATTTTGGTGTTTTAATATTTTAATGCAAAATAGAAATTTTACCTCTTTGACTAGAGGTTTCCCGGATCTTAACATTGTGAATTTTCAGCCTTAGGAATGTGATGAAATATAGAACAAAACAGCAGCAGGAAGTGGGTGAATTTCAATTCTTAACAACCCAATCTTCTAGGCAATCCAAGGAAAAAAGATACCAAAGTGTTTTGATAAGTTTCTGCGCTCTAGGGCAATCTTATTATGCATAAATCAGATCCGAAAACACTCTTTACAGCAGTAAATCAGTGCTCAACTTCTTCAATTATGATGTTAAATCAATTGCCCTTTACTTATGTCAAATCAACAAGACATATTTAGTTGTAAATAACAAATCAGGAAGATGGCTGAAAATCAAATCTACAATTTACACAAGTATTGGACAGCTGAAACTTCATTAATATGCATAAGATGAAGTTGTTGTACATATCATAGCTTTATCACAAGGCTAGTACAATCCACTAGCTCTCCAAAACCCGAGCTAGGGAAAATCAAGAAAAGCCCAACATGCATGAATCACTCAAGCAAGTCCTCCAAGGCAGAACACCTCTTCTTCTTTACCAAATACACCTACAGTTTCATCTCAAGGCCCTAATCTCAAACCTCCAAGGGATGAAACCCTAGCCATAGACTACAAGATGCTCCAAGAAGATCATGAAACCCTAGCAACTCCAAGAGAGAGAGAGAGATCAAGTACACATGAAATCTAAGAGAGAGAAGAGAAGATGACTAGTGTGCTCCTCTTCTTAGTCACATCTCTACACAAGGGTGAAACAAGAATGAACACAATGATGTATATGAGGACTCTCTACTTCCTATATATATATGGGAGGTAAGGGAGGCCAACAATACAATGTGGGCCTAAAACCTTACAAGCAACGTACAATAAACACATGCAGGCCAACACAAGTGAAGCGCTCCACTCCAAGGGCACACATGTCGTACTCCAAGGTGATGCCATACACAACAAGGGCTCCAAGATGATGTAGCTACACAAGGTGTGTCCACATCCCTCTGTCGCAAGCTCACATGGAATCCATTGCTCCTCCTAAGCCACGTACTCCATTGGGTACACTCCCCTTGCATGAACAGTGTCACAACCTAGGTGTCCCCTAGCCAGCTCCAAGTCTCCATAAAGTGAACTAATCTACCCCATGTTGTTTAGGATCCGATGCCCTCCTTTAAGATGCACACCGCTCCTCCTCCTAAGTAGGCCATTCTCCAAGTAAGTGAATCTCTCCATGTGGCCATCATGAAGGACATCCCCCAAGTTGTCAAGAGAACTCCAACTCCCTAGGGAAGAATGCCTAGCAAGCACCCAACCGAGGTCAAGCAACCACTGAGCAAGCTATCTCCAATGTGCAAATGCATCACATACCATTTTCCATGCATCGATCTATCTCTAGACCATCCGAGGGTTGTCATACACCATGTACCCCAAATCTCATGAAGCACCCTCAAACATGGTGTAAACACTTTTGGAGTAACCCAAAAGCTAAGATGGTGGTAAACATCGATCTATCTCTAGACCATTCGAGGGTTATCATACACCATGCACCCCAAATCTCATGAAGCACCCCCAAACATGGTGTAAACACTTTTGGAGTAACCCAAAAGCTAAGATAGAGAAGGAGGTTGCTAAATGGGGTATGATGCAAACATACCTTTCAATGCTACTAATTCTGCATGTTATCAACCTATGATAGATGCTATAGCTGCATGTCGTCTGGGCTTCAAAGGCCCTAGTTTTCATGATATCATGGGTCACTTTTACAAAATGAGGTCCAAAGAATAAATGAATACCTCATAGAGTTCAAGCAGTCATGGACTAAAACAGGGTTCACAATCATGTCCGATGGATGGACTGATGGAAGATCCTGCACCATTCTCAATTTCTTAATTGTTTGCCCAAAAGGAACCATGTTTCTTAAATTTGTGGATGCATTTGATCAGGTGAAGGATGCACAATTATTATTTTGTCTTTTGGATGAAGTAGTTGTGGAGGTGGGGGTTGAGAATGTTGTACAAGTGATCACAGACAATGCCTCCAACTATGTTGTAGCGAGAAGGATGTTGGAGAAAAAATACCCCACGATTTGGTGGACTCCATGTGCAGCCCACTGTTTGGACCTCATGCTTGAGGATATTGGAAAAATTGAGTGGTTGAAGAAGTGTGTGGAAGAAGCAAAATTCATAACTAGGTACATCTACAACCACACATGGGTTTTGAACCTTATGAGGAAAAACAATCGAGGTAGAGAGCTTCTTTTGTCAACTATTACACGATTTGCAACAATCTTTCTTTCATTGCAGTCCATTGTTCAACAAAAAGCCAATTTGCGAAAGATGTTTTCTTGTGATGAATGGAATTCATCTCAGTGGAGCAAAAACGTTGAAGGGAAAGAGGTGGACAAAGTGTTTGATTTTTTTTGGAAAAAGGCAGAATAGATAGTGCTATTCAGTGAGCGTCTTGTGAAAGTGTCATGAATGGTGGATGGTGATAAACCCGCCATGGATTTTGTTTATGAGGCCATGGATTAGGCCAAAGAGGCAATCAGGTCAGCATATGGGGATAAAAGACAATAGTATTTTCCTCTATGGAGAATCATTGATGAAAGATGGAACAAACAACTTTATAGACCTTTACATGCAACTGGCTATTACTTAAACCCAAGGTATGTAATTTCAAAGTTTCAAAGTTTTGTTATTCATTACAAAAGCTTAGTCAAAGATTCAAATTCAAATTTCAATCGATGAATATTTTTTGTCTTTTGAACCTTGAAGGTACCATTATGCAAAAGATTTTGAAGCGGATGGGGAGGTAAAAGAGGGATTGTACAAATGCATTGAGCGCATGATTCTTGATCCCACGATATAAGATGAGATACGTAGCAAGCTCTTTTATTTCAATGAGTCTTGGTACCTTTGGCATGTTTATGGCTATACAAAGTAGAACAAAGGATTCATCAGGTAAGAAAGTTCAAAGTTTTCAAATTATATTATTCATTGCAAAAGTTGAGCCAAAGTTTCAAGGTCATTTACTAAAGCTTCTTTGCCTTCAACTCTTATTGCATCCTATTGGTGGCAACAATTTGGTGGCTAGTGTCTTGATCTACAAAAAATTGCAATTCGGATATTGAACCAGACATGTAGTGCTTTTTGGTGTGAATGCAATTGAAGCGTTTTTGAGCATATACACACCAAGAAGCGGAACCGTTTGGAGCAAAAACGACTGAGTGATATGGTTTATGTTCAGTACAACCTTAGGTTTAGGCGCAACCGGTTGCTGAACAAAATCCCTGAATCAAGCAACATAGTCTTGGATGACTTTGATCCCTCATCAGAGTGGGTTGTGGAGAGTGAGGCACCAACATTTGACAACAAAGACCTTTCTTGGATGGATTTGAACCCACTTTCACAACTAGAGGTACAAATACCTTCAAGGCCAGTGGAACCAAGCCATAATCCCAGTGTAGGGTCTATTCATATTGAGGATGAGGAGCATGAGGATTTCGATGAGGTTTTGATGATTAACAGTATCTAGTATCATACTATTCTTATTTTTGGACTCTAGAGGCCATTTAGAGCCTCTTTGTTGATGTATTTTGTTCATATATGTATTGCACTCTGTGTTATTTTGGTTATATGCACTCTTGCTATATAAATGAGAAACTTTGCATATTTGTGT
Source organism: Picea mariana (assembly GCA_032191745.1). Classification (NCBI taxonomy): domain Eukaryota; kingdom Viridiplantae; phylum Streptophyta; class Pinopsida; order Pinales; family Pinaceae; genus Picea; species Picea mariana. The sequence continues at coordinate 234,189 of JASDQU010107088.1, forward strand.
ATAAATGGTTTGGATTCATATGGATGCACATGAATATATATGTTTTTTTTTTCAAAATTTGAATATTTTATGTAGTTTTTGGTCAATTGTTTTTTTTTATTTTTATTTTTTATTTTTTATTTTATTTTTTATTTTTTATTTATTTATTTTTTTTTTCTTTTATTTAATTTTTTATTTTTTTTTAATTTTTATTTTTACCGGTCCGGTTCGGTTTCACATTTTGGGGTCGAATGGTTCAATCACCGGTCTGGTTCTGATGACATTGATCTTATCTTATCTCCATGATTTGTCCATGGATGCACTTTTCATCAAGAAAATTGATCTAAACTCGATGAGGCTTTATTGGACCTTTGACGATGATTTGGGCCCTCTTATAGCATATGGTAGACACCTTCTGCAATAGGGTGAATCTCACAAGCTTCTAATCCTGAACAACTCCCCTGTTTTCCAGGTTCTAGCCACTTCATGTGCCTTTCGCATGGTGGTGGTGCTAGTATAGTGGATTATGTCACGGCTAGCCAGAGCCTCCTCCCCTTCCTACACCATCTCTCAGTATCCCTTATCCTTTTCGCTAACCATGCCTCCTTTCCTTTTCCCCCTAGGTCGATCCCTTGCCTCCACCCACCTCTTCATGGTCAGGCCCACTTCGAACTATGATCCTCTTTGATGAGGGGTACCCTCTCATCTTCTCATCCCACTTCGCTAGATGCTCCCCCCTTGACTCTCAATTTTCATCACTTGAGTCAGTATCCACCAAATATGATTGCCTCTCCTTGATTATTTGGGAGGCAACCCTTAAGACTTACCTCCACCTCACTCCATCCCCCTCCGCCTCTCCCAAAGCCAAGTCTTTCCCTATGAACTCGTGGCACGACGAGGATTGTAAGGCCCTCCATAGCCAACTTTGGTTTTCCTTTACTCACAATCACTCTTCCTATTGGGACCTTAGAAACTCATACTGTTGCCTCCTCCGCCACAAGAAACACTTCTACATCTCACACAAGAGACATGATTTGTGTGCTTCCCTCTGCCACTCCCCCAAAACATTCTAGCGCACCATCTTCCCTTGCCACTCATCCCCTTCCCTCGATCCTCAACTGTAGCTCCATGTTCTCCCATACTTCCACTCTCTATGATATATTTGGGTAGCCATTGATCTAGGTCATTTCCCCTCCCAACCATTGCTATTTATTCTCTTATTGATATTTCTGGGAGGCAATAAGAGTTATTAACACCAACAAAGCAACAAATGAGGACGGATTTTAGGCCGAGTTCTTCAAACATAGGCTTCACCCTGTTAACTCTTACATTGTTCAACTATTTAATCATGTTGTTAGCATAGGTTTCCCACCAAATTGGTCCCACCATACCATCCACCCGATTCACAAATCGAGATTTTAGTGCAGATCCTAACAACTATAGTACGATTATGGTTGGTCATACATTCTTGACGCTGTATGCCATTGTGTGCTCCATTTGATGCTTTCTGATGAGCTTGAGCAGAGATGCCTTAGAGCTAGAGGGCAGTGGGTTTTTGACTTGCCTATTAGACCATTGATCACATCCACACACTCTGGCCTATTATTGACAAGGCACGACATCACTCTTCAAAGTATTGTTGCTTTGTAGACAATCTAGATTGTGTTATGTGTAGTAACAAGGACTAAGTCAAAGGATTTTATTACTACACGTAACACAATCTAGCACCAAGTGCAAAGCTTTCAAGGCACTAAGACTAATGGAACATGGAAGATGTTATCACTATCACCTAGGCATCAAATTCCCTCTTTTTAGTGAAGGAGTAGAATCCAACACAATGGAGGTTTCCTTAGTAGCCTCCAAGAATCCCTAAACTAGACATAATCAAGTTTAGGGCCCCTTGGGGTGACTACTCAAACTACCACCAATAAAATAAGATAGACTTTAAAGCAAGAGAAAGCAATTTCCAAATTTAAAGTAATGAGGATCTAGGTCAATTTAAGAGGTTTTCCAAGTCAAGTCAAGGCTCAAGAGGATCCCCAAACACTAAAAATGAAGAAAAATCCTAGGGCTGTTGTAAAACTTGGAAGAAGATGTCAAATTACAACAATAAAATAAGTTATTAAAGCAACAAATAAAATATCCTTTTGATAAGCAATAATTCAATAAAATATGAGGGCTAAACAATGAGCTAAATTAGGGTTTCATTAGCCAACAAAATGAGAAAATTAAAGAGCACATAACAGCCCTAAAACCCTAGGTATTTTTCCCTAAAAAGCTGTAATTATGTTTCAGAAATATAAATTAGGGTTTTAACAATGTTTATTAGGTCAACAATATGCCAAAATGCCAAAAAGTCTTAGTCTTTTATGGCGGAAAATGAAAATTTGCTGTAATAAAACTCTAAATTAACCCTAAAACAACAAAAACAAAGTATAATTCAAAAAATAATGATTGACTATTGGGAGAGTGACTAGTGCCTACTTTTTTTTTGGGCATATTCGTTCAATTAAGGATCCATTTGGGGAGAGATGAGTTGATTTTAGGGTGATACCTAGAGGTTGTTCACTACTAACCCTAGGATATCCTTCTAAAATGTTAAGGGATAAATCAAGGGAAGGTTTTTCACTAGAAACCTTCCAAGAGCTTTGATAAGAAGGGTTTGTTCAAGAATAATCCAAGAGAATGCTCAACCAACCCTAGAGAAACACCATTTCACTTAAATGCATTCATAAACGTAACCACAAGATGAAAAGAGACCACTTAATAAATCTTTCATCCATCAAAACCCCAACAATGATTATCCAAGTAGTAGTAGAGAATCCACAAGCATATCTCCTCCAAAAAATTCCTCTAACCATCCATAACATTCTTCATAAGAGAGCAAGTAGAAGTAGACAAATAGTGATATATCTCCACAAGTAGCAATGATTTACAAGCAAGAAGTGCTTCTCTTATTTATATGAGAGATGTAGCACCCTTCTCACACAATAGAAGCCCTAAAAACATAAAATAACACCTTTATCTCTTTTAAACCCTAGAGATAAGGCAACATAACATAAAATATCCATGATACATGAGTGAATAGGTCTCTAAGACCCCCAATGATGCCTACAAGATGAAGTAAAGTAGCTCAAAGTTCAAACATTAAATCGTCCCTTAAAATAGTGCTCTAGATCTCACATGTGTGGCCTCATGAAGTGGATGACTCACTCCAAAGTGGTGAATAAGGGCTCAAAAGTGAAACATTGCCATGAAAGGGTGCTACGCTAAGTCTCATGACACGTCCAAATCCCCCGCTGTGTCGCGTGTCCAATGTGTTAGACACTATTCGACCTAATTTGTGTCTGTCACGAAGTTGCAACGTGTCATGTTCACAGGACACACGTGTCCTGAAAATAGGACACGTCTCTTGCTCAGAAAAGGACCCTGGCTCATGTTTTCTCATGCACGTTGCAATTGTGAGGTGTTTCGGTGTGTAGCTAAGGGTTATTCTCCCTTACTAATGCTATTTAAAGAGGTCCCCACCCCCTCCATTTCACCCATCCTAGTAATTAATGGTAATGTTCAGAAAAGGACCCTGGCTCATGTTTTCTCATGCACGTTGCAATTGTGAGGTGTTTCGGTGTGTAGCTAAGGGTTATGCTTCCTTACTAATGCTATTTAAAGAGGTCCCCACCCCCTCCATTTCACCCATCCTAGTAATTAATGGTAATATTAAATTCTTAAAGTAAAAGTGACATTCTCTTTTATCTTTCATTTTCATCCTTTTACTTAAATTTTTAACATTATCATTAATTGTTTCAGGATGTTTGAGTGTGGTTCCAACCTCATTGGACTTCATATGGAGAAAGTAGAATTTTAGGTCCCATTCAAAATTCAACTTAACGGTTTTCAGGATTTCAAGATTGGCAGGATTGCAATGTTTCCACTAGATTCTATCATGTATGAGGGTATGGAATTGGCATTTAATCAAGGGCACCAAGCCCTTTATGTACCTCGATGTTGGTGGCATTGATCGTTGAACTCTTCTGTCACGACCCCAGTAAAAATGTACCTTTCACTTAAGTATAAACTCTTATGTTGAACTCGTCTCTTTGTCATTGTGTCAAGTGACTTAGTGGTGTATGTGCACAGCAACCTCTGTCTTATTTGTAGGCACTGGGTAGAGAGAAGAGTGGTTGAAGGGAAAGACAAAGATGTGGGATGTGTTTTTTGATGATTATGGGTTTGGACAACAATGTTGAGTTGGAAATGCCATCATTTATGTTAGTAAGTTAGTACTTACTAAGTTAGTAGTAGTATGTGTAATTCATAATTTAAATTTTAATATATAAATAATATATATATGTTTTGTTTCCTTCGTGTCCTGTTTTTGGGGATCGCCGTGTCCATGTCCTCTGTGTCCCGTGTCCCCATGTTAGGTGACTTAGGTGCTACGTTTCATCTGCAAGAGGTGTCTCATGTCTCCAAAGGGTGTGACTTCTCATCAAAAGGTGCTATATCATAATTAAGAAGCCCAAACATCACATCAAGATGCCCCATCATCATAAAGGTGCAATGTTCCATCGTAGAAGAGCAACGTCCCATCATCAAAAGGTGCCATCATCATGGAAAAGGTGCCATGTCCTCTCTCCAAGTGCAACGTCCTCAAGCAAAGGTCCAAGGTCCTTTGGAGAAGGTGGAATGTCCCATCAAATCATCATCAACATGCAACGTCCCATCACCAAGAAGCTCAAAGTCATACCCCATCTGTGCTAGGGTGTTTGGTCAAGGGAGCCATGTCATTAAAAGGCTCAACGTCCTCCTAAAAGTGTGGAATGACCTCTCTCAAGTGGTGGGGACGACCTCCATGTAAGTGTACTAGTAACTCCTCAATATCCTCCTAAGGATCCAAGTGTCAACCAAGCATGTGGTCATGTGCAATCCATCATCCAAGGAGGGGCTCAAGTGGTGCAATGCATCATGAGGACATGAGGCAAGGTACACAATCCAAACACAACATATAAAGCGAGTCATTTCGATACAAAAGCCATTATATAGATCTCACAAAGTATCCTCTTCAAACTTCACATTAGCTTATAAAGTTATGCAATTTGCCAAGTTTAGGTACGGGAGGATCATTATTACCCCCAATTAGGTGTTCTAGTACCCAGGATAAGAAGTATGTCCCAAGGAACCCATCAAGGAGTATGTGCAATGCTATGTGGTATGTGTTATCCCCTAGCCTAGGGATAACTAAGGAGATTATGTCTCGAGGCCCACAGGTCCTAGACATGGAGTACTGAGAGCCAGATCGACTTGAGCATGGCCCTGGAGGGCCCATTCTTTTCTTCTTCAGCACCTCCACTTTGTCAGCAGCAGTAGCAACATCCATCACATCGGCCTGGTCTTGCAAGCAAAAATGGGTCTTGCTCCATGAGGTAATGAGTCCGGGTAGCATGGTATGTGTCACTTTGATCCTCAAAACTTTTGAATATGTGCATTTGATTCTTTTTGCTTCTAACATGTGCTTGGACCTTATGCCTTTTCACTTGACCACACCTGGGATAAATGACAGGATGCCCTAGTAAGCTGGTTCCCATAGGGTTTGAGTTGCCACTGGTGGGATTCATGAAAGGTCATCGTCCGCTCCCACCATACTTACCACTTTTCATCTTTTTCCTGCTCATCCATCCCATTACACTGGTCCGGGCATTGGGTTGGCCAAATATCTAAGGGTTGTACCTTGCCTTGTGGGAAGAAGGGGCTAAAGGTCCAGAGGGTAAAAGTAGCTAGCAAAAGACAAAAGCCGAAAGAATGAAACCTTGAGATGCTTCACCAAAAATCCCCGAGAAAGCAATAAAAAACTTCTCAGCAAGAAATAGAGGGACCCATACAAAATAATAAATCAAGACCTAGTTGGAGGATAGGGGTCCTCATCATGAGTCAGCCTATTAGGTCCATGGGCATGTAGTGGTATGACACTACCAACAGCTGGTCACCATGTCAGGGTAGTGGCTCTTGGTGGCATAGCCAAGAGAAAGGGGGTCTCATCACGAGCCAGCCTTCTCATTTCCGTGAAATGCTTGTGGGTAACATTGCCACCACTGGTCACCACGCCAGGGCAGTGTCCCCCAATTAGTCGCTTGAAAGAAAAAGCAATAAAGAATAAAAGATAAAAGGCATGAATGGGCTTGGAAACATTTGCATCCATGACATGGTGCAACTCACCCTCTTCAGAGGCACCCACAGGTAAGCCATACATTTCCCTGCTATCACTGCACCCATTGCCCAGACATCGCTTACCACCTCATCCACTCACATGACCTAGATTTTGTCTTCACCCAGGGACATCCCACATCCAATAAGCACTAGCCCAATAGGACGTCCTAGCATCCCCTCCAAACTTCCAAACTTGGCTTGTAGAATAACATAACATCTTTGAGCACTTGTTCGGGTAAAGGGGTTTTTATGCACATGTTTAAATAACTTGATGATTAGATGTGATTGACATTGCTATGATCCCTGTGACTTATGAGTCCATGGAGGGCGTATCTGTTGATGTTGCAGGGTCACACCCGATGTATATGTACCCGATGGACAGGTACACATGGGGAGATGATTAGTTCAAACCTCCATGGGGCTAAAAGCCCACCAGATGGATGCCGAGACCCCAGCCAGGGGCAGAGACAGATCAAAGGATTGCACCAGAGAGAGAGGAGGACGTTTCACCAGGGACAACCTGACAGGCTTGGACCTAGGGGGGTTGTGCCCTTTCCACCATGATGTAGGCCTTGGAAGGCCCATGGCGTCTCCCAGGTCACCCAACGTTTTGGATGTTTTAGAGGCAGTTTTGTGCCAAGTGGCACGTGTGGCAGGTTCCTGAAGCCCAAGGAGGCCTAACGTTTTGCTCCAGGAGGCCAACGTTGCCCAAAAAGGACCTAACGTCACCCTAAAAGGGCATGACGTCACATTTACAGCTTGTTTTAGGGTTTTATTTGACATTTAATGTAAAAACTGGATATTATTTGTAACTGGCCATGTCGGCCTTTTTGACCTAATTCTGGTCATTAGTATTGTTTAAATAAGGGGAAAATCCCTCTTATTTTTTCATCATCTTTCACTCACACTTGTGAGGACTGAAATGTGTGCTCTCCTTAGGGTTTCTTGGCTGAAATTTTAGGCGCAATTGTTGAAGGAGCTAAATTTGGTGTATTTTGGCAAGCTTCTTGGTGGATGTGTTCAACTAGGGATTTTTTTGATTATTCTTGATGTATGTAAGTGAATTTTCTGCAATTCTTCTTAATTGAATGATTATGGTTTTATTTATCTTGCATTTACATTCAAGATTATGAAATTGCTTGATTAAACCTTAGTAAGACTAGCACATGTTATTGTCCTAGCTTCAAAAGCTTTCACCTACTAGATCTTGTCAAAAGGCCATTTTTCTTGAATCATGAGCTAAGACCTTGCCATTGCAACACCTTAGCATCCATTGCTTTATCTTAAGCCGATTTTGCTTCATCATTGAGTTGGAGAGGGAGGAAATCTACTAAGGCCTAGGGTTACCTACACCTTAGTAGCTAGTTTCCCCTTAGGGTTTGATAATTGGAGCCTTGGGTTACCAACACTCAAATCTATCAATCTCTCTTGTCTTTAACTCTTCCATTATCATTTTTCTTCAACATTTGTTGCTGCACTATTGACTCCATTTGCCCTAAAAGCACTAGTCTAAGTCCTCTCTTGAGTAATTGATCAACACAACCTTCAAAACCTACTCTTTGAGCAACCTACTAACACTTTCTAACCCTAGAATAGCCTAACATACTAACAATATCGGTGTTGTTACTAAAGTAAGGTACAACCATTAGATGCAACATTAAAAGCTCATAAAGGCAATTGAAAAGGCTGATTTATACCTTGTCTTATTTGCTTCTATCAAATGCTAGTATTATGATTTCAATGGTTAATGATTCTTAGTCATTTTGAAGCTATTTTCAAGGCATTTAATGTGAAGTATTGCTCTATAAAGATTGATGTTATAAGTTTTCTGTTTACTTCATCATATTCAACAAATTGCTTTTCTCAAGAAAGTCCATGGTTTTATGAAGTGCTAACCAGCAAGTGTACTTGCAAATATATCTAGTTTCTTGTTGCTTTGTTTTGGGCAGGTACACTTTGACATATTATGTTTTTCATTGGTTATAAAACCAGATTTTCTGATCGGTGGTGACTTGTGAGAGGGGATCTTTATCTAGCCACTTTGACTTTGCCTTCGCAAACCCCCAAGTCACCGGGGACGTCTCCCCTGGGCCTACCACCCTAAATAGAAAGAGACATCCTATTGAGGTGACAGTGATAGGATAGTCTCCCGTTACGCCAATTTGCTCTCCTTTAACCTTTTCTTCTATCAAAGTACAAATTGTGTGATAACAGTATGGATTAAGGTTTACTTCATAGGTAGATTGTCATCAACATGCAAGGCCATGTATGATAGTCATCGTCATGAGCGCCTCTGTAGAGGGAGCGCTTAGGCAATGTGATACCCTTTCCTTGGCACTGTGTCTTTCCAAACCTCTATTTGCCTTTTTATTTATAGCTTTAACCTATTTTGACTTTTGACATTTGATTTGCTAAGTCCTTTTGTAAGATATGCATTCATTGCATAGGACTTAGGGTGATGGCCTGTAACGTACCCAACCACCAAGGTCGGGCCACGCTACTTCAAAAACGCACTTCAAAACTGATTTCAAATTTTGATAACATTTGATTAATAAATAAACATGAAAGATTCATATGCAATAATCAAGATTCATACTACATCATAAGAGAAATGAACAATGTCATGCACAACAATAACCAACAAGCATGCATATTATAAAAACAAATCTCAGAGATAATAATTAATATACAATGAAAATAAATGTACAAGCAAAGGAAACTATGGCATAGAGCACTTATCTTAAACAAAATCAATCACCAACTTGCTGCAGACCAAGGACGTTCCACCCAATCTCAAACACTGTTGTTCCAAGTCTCAACAACATGTCACCCTCGAGCTAGGGCTATGAATCCATAAGGACGGGTTTTAGAGCGACACTCAGCTTCCCAAACCAGTCAACACTCAAGCTCTCACAGGTTTCTCAACACTCAACAATCCAAAGTACACCAACTCTCTTCTCTCCAACCTGCACAACCAAAAGACAATGAACCCCCTTCACTGCCATGCAGTCTCTCAAGCTATCCACTTCTTTCCAGGGCTCCAGTGCATCTGATCAAGAATCTCCATGCTGGGACTCTCAAGATTCATAGCTTTCAACAATGTTTAGCATATGCCAATGTATCTTAGGCATGTAAGCACTCATTCATGGCTGGAATACACCAATAATTAGTACAACTAGCAAACAATGACTTTTTTCCTTAGCAATTCGTCCCCATGTCCCAACCAAGAACAAGAATGCATGAGGAATAATGAATCAACAACAATAAATGAAGAACCAAAAAAATGAAGAGTGAACGAGTGAAAGGAGATGAACCCCCAAACAACCCACAAGAGGTGTTTATATTTACATGGAAAATCAAGAACTACATGGATTTCCTCCAAGAAGCTTATGTAACCACTTCTTTCTCTCCAAAATTCCAAGGTGAGTAAAATAAAATAATTTAAAAAGACTTAGCCCTTTTAGCTCATGGAATCATAGCCCCCTATAACTCTTGTCCTTGTCCGTCTTGCAACCAACGATGTATTTTATTATTAATAATGATCAAAGCATTACATTTCCTAGGCACTCCGACTTTTTTTTAATTGTTTGGGCGTTTCAACCTTTCATCAAATAAACAAAATACATTATTTAATTTGGGGACTCAAAACCGGGTATTACATTCCCCTCCCCCTTATTTTGGCACTATCCTCAGTGCATATACAAAACATAAATCAAAATTTCAAAACTCTTCAAAAAGCCGCGATACTCTGCCCGCATGGCATATTCATGCTCCCAAGTAGCATCTTTAGGACCGTAGCAGGTCCATTGAACGTTTACCAGCTCTATGACTCGATTATGGAGCATTTTGACTTTTTTGTCCAATATATGAATTGGCTGGACCTGAAAGTCTCCTTCTGGCTCCACCTGAATCAAATTCCAACCAATAACATGGTTGAGATCAAGTACATACTTTTTCAGCAAAGAGACATGAAATACATTATGTACATTCATGGAAACAGGCAATGCATGCATGTATGCAACTGACCATATTCTGTCCAATATCTCAAATGGACCATAGATTTTGGCTGCTAGCTTTGTACAGCTGCCCAATTTCAATGAGGTCTTCTTGGGCTTCACTTTCAAAAGCACATGCTCTCCCACTTTAAATTCTTTAGCTATCCCGTTCTTATCTGCATAACCGTTTTGTCTATCTTGTGCTGCCTTTAAATTCTGCTTAATTTTAACCATCCAGTCTTCCATATCCTTGAGCAATTCTGGCCCAAGTACTACTCTGTCTACTGGGTTGTCCCAACTCACTGTAGTATTGCATTTTCTACCATACAAAGCTTCAAATGGGCTCATTTTCAATGAAGCTTGATATCCATTATTATAGGTAAACTCAACCAAATGCAAGTAATCTTTCCACTTATATGGCTTATCCATCACATACATTCTCAACACGTCTTCAATCACTTGGTTGACTCTCTCTATCCGCCCATCTGACTGTGGATGGTATGCTGTGCTAAAATTCAAATCTGTACCAAATCCTTTAAATAATCCTCTCCAAAAGTTTGAAGTAAACTTTGTATCTCTATCTGAAACAATTGCTCTAGGGATCCCATGCAACCTAGCAATTTCCCTCATATAAATTTTTGCAATATTAGATGCTGTATGAGTCATTTTTACAGGAACAAAATGAGCAACCTTTGTCAATTTATCAACCACTACCATTATTGAATCATGTTGCCTTGCTGTCCTGGGTAACTTAGTTATAAAATCAATGGTTACTACTTCCCATTTCTTCTCTGGAATTGGCAATGGCTGTAGCAAACCCGTTGGGTGTCTATTCTCAGCCTTCACTCTCGAACATTCCATACATCTGGTAATGTAATCAACAACATCCTTCTTCATTCCTAGCCAAAAGAATTGGCTTCTTACTATTGCAATTGTTTTCTAGTAACCAAGATGTCCAACATATGAAACATTATGCATTTCTTTTAATACCAAATTTCTAAGTTGTCCATAACTAGGAACATAAATTTTATTCGTATGCATAAGTAATCCATCTTCCTTTATCTCATACTTCTACTTTTCTGCTGTATATTTTCCCGTTTTAAACTTTATTTTACCTATAGACAATGCTGGTCTGTAACAACAACATCTAAAATTCAGCTCTTTAAATCTGGCTGATGCATACTAATGGCTGTAGTATGCATGAGATGTATCCTTTTGCTGAGTGCATCAACAACTTTCTTTTCTTTTCCTTTGATATGCTTACTGTCAAAGTCATACTCACTTAAAAATTCCAGCCATCTTGTCTGCTTGACATTCAAAGTTGGCTGTTCAAAACGATATTTCAGACCACTATGGTCTGTCCTTAGTTCAAATCTCTTTCCCGTGAGATAATGCCTCCACATTTTCAATGCATGAACTATGGCAACAAGCTCCAAATCATGTGTAGCATAATTCCTCTCATGTTCTTTAAGCTTTCTGGGCTCATAACTAATGACATGTTCATTTTGAGTGAGGACTCCACCAAGTCCTTCCTTGCATGCATATGTACATACCACAAAATTTTCATTTGGGTCAGCAATTTTCAATATAGGTGCACTAGTAAGTAATTCTTTCAACATATTAAAGTTCTCTTTACATTTTGTTGTCCATTCAAATTTAATTCCCTTCTTTTGTAAAGAAGTGATGGGATGAACAATTTTAGAGAATCCTTCTACAAATCTCCTGTAGTATCCCACTAATCCCATGAAAGGTTTGATTTTTGAAACATTCCTGGGTGCTAGCCATCCTCTAATGGCTTCAATCTTCTTTGGATCTACTGCTATACCTTCTTCTGAAATAATGTGTCCAAAATAATGGATATGTTCTTGTTAAAAATAACAATTACTAAGCTTGGCATAAAACTGATGTTCCCTCATCACTTGCAACACCAACCTCAATTGATGTTCATGCTCTTCCTCAGACTTAGAATAAATAAGTATGTCATCCAAGAACACAATGCGAAACTTATCCAGACAGTTTATGAATATGCCATTCATTAAGCACATAAAGACAGCTGGTGCATTGGTCAGTCCAAATGGCACCACTATAAATTCATAATGTCCATACCTGGTTCTAAAGGCTGTCTTACTGATGTCTTCTTCCTTGATTCTTACCTGGTGGTATCCTTATCTCAAGTGTATCTTTCAAAATATCTTTGCTCCTCTTAGCTGATCAAAGAGGTCATCAATTCTGGGTAGAGGGTATTTGTTCTTCGTAGTGGCTTTATTTAGCTGTGTAAAGTAAATACACAGCCTCAATGTTCCATCCTTCTTTTTGACAAAGAGTATTGGTGCTCCCCAAGGTGAAACACTTGGGCGTATGTACCCTTTCTTCAACAATTCTTCCAATTGCATTTGTAATTTCCTTTAATTCTGGTGTACTCAGTCTGTAAGGAGTTTTTGATATTGGTCCAGGGCTTGGTACTAAGTCAATAGAGAAATCTATTTCCTTCTTTGGTGGCAATCTTGGTATTTCTTGGAATACATCTTCGAACTCTTGCAATATTGAAAAGTCTTTAAGGATTGGCCCTTTTGTCTTTTCTTGCTCCTCCAGATGAGTTACATACAATTGACATCCTTTCCTGAAACATCTCTTAAGCTGTAAAGTTGAAATCTCCCTTATAGAAATGGGTCTTGGAATTCCTTTCACAATGCTTTGTTTTCCTTCTTCATCAAGACATGTAAATGTCTTGTTATGACAATCTAGGACAACGTGATGTTGGTCCAACCAATCCATTCCGGTTAGGATATCATAAGATCCCAATGGTATGATATTTAGGTCAGCATTAGTACTCACTCCATTAAGATTTATTGGACAACCTCTAACAGTCTTGTTGATCCTTCTTTTGGTTCTAGTGGTTAGCTGAACCAAACTTGATTTCTCTAGCTTGCTTTTCTCCAAATGTAATCTGTCCACTATTTTAGGATCAATGTAACAATGGCTTGCTCTTGAATCAATTAAAATAGCAACAGACTGATTAATGATCTTACATTCCACTTCAATCATATGGGCTTGATATTTTGCTTGTCGATCTTCTAAGGCTGCATGTATTCTTGGAATACTTCTGCCCATGTCTTCTCCTGTTGTAGCCTCTTGGATGTTGTGCATGGTCTTCATTTTGTCTTCTTTGTGAGGGACCAATCCTTGTACATGTGATCTTATTTGCATCCCCAACATTTGATTGGTGGTCTTCCCCATTTTCCCAAGGAGTCTTCTATCTTGGATTCATTCTTCATAGACTGATCTTTGCTGATTTTTATTAGGGATGTTTCTGTTGAACGGAGGTTTGAATCCCTTCCTTCTATGATCAAATTTCTCTTTCTTCTTATCCTTCCAAGACTTCTGCAAAGATTCTCTGCCCTTTCCTTGCTCATACAGGTACTTAGCCTTTCTAATGGTCTTTGTCAAAGTCTTAGACTCATCATATTGAATTTTCTCTTTATAAAAGGAGGGCAGTCCACTCAAAAACCTCTGTATCTTCACCTTCTCATCCTTGATAAACCCCACATACTTCAACAATCCCAAGAACTTCTTTTCATATTCTGCCATGGTCATGCTTCCCAACCCGAGTTCAAAGAACTCTTGCATATTCTTGTCATAGAAGTGCTCTGAAAGATACACTTTCTGAAAATATCTCTTGAACTGCTTCCAAGTGATCCTGCTCTCATTAATGTGTTCAACTTGCTTCAACTGATTCCACCACATAACAACTTTTCCATGCAAATGGTATGTGGCAATTTTGGCTTCTAGGTTAGATGAGTAGTTGTGCAATTGAAAATACTCCCTGATTCCAAGCAACCATGCTTTAACATCACCTTTCCTTTCTCTTTCACCATCAAAGGATGGTGGCTTAAGTTTCCTCAACTCTTCTTGCAAACTGTCCAATTCATGTCTTCTTCTTTCGTTCCTTACTGAAGACACTTCTGGATTGCTTATGGATATTCAAATGCATAAAATTCCCTTGCTGAGTAAGGAGGTGAGTGGTGTCTATGAGTCCTGTTAGCACTTCTTGAATGACCAACTCTTATGTAGTCATTTCTTCTTTCATGATGCCTTCCTTCTTCCTTCTGTCTTGAGTCTGATCCATTCTTTGCTTGCCTCTGCAATTGATTTAGGCTTTGCATCACTTGAGCGTTTATTTGATTTTGTTCTTTCATCATCTTCTCATTGTCTGCTTTGTAACTCTGTACTTCTATTCTCAAGCTTCTCACAGTCTCTATTAATGTTTCTTGTTCTTTTCGGCTCCTGTGCCCATTTGATTCTGTCTCTGCATTACCAACACTGATATTTTGACCTTTGGCTTCTTTATCATGACTGAAGGCTCTCTCTCCTTCCTCCATGTCCCAAATCTACATTCTTATATTGAACTGAGAGGTTTATATCCCCTAATTTTGCAAAATGTGCAAGCAACCATTTTTGTTAGATTTGTGCATATTATAAAATTTTGTCAAATAATGCTACATGTCATTTTTCAGTTCAATTCATGAAGAATTATATCATAGTTCTCCAAATTACAATAATTCTAGGCTATTCTCCCTTGAATTAGCTTTCCAACAACTATACTCATGCCTCATTTCGATCTCTAAGCTAAAAGTTATGGCTTCCCGAAAAAACCACTTTCACCCCATTTGTGCATTTTCTCCACTAGTGTAATTTTATTGAAATGCCAACTTCTGTTAAGTGTAGAAGAAACTTTGTTAGGAACTAGAGAAACTTTTGTATGAGACATAGATGATAATAATGACAAGGAATTCATAACAACTCTTAGACTTTCAATTTGATGCTCCAGTAAAAAACTGTAGCAATCTGGAAACAACAACTTTGTCCTTTTTCACCCCTTTTTCCAGACTTAGAATTTTTAGCAAAACTAACAATCTCTAATCGATGCACTTCTGGAAAAAATTCACTAAAACAAAGTTGTTTGTCTTAATGAATATATAAAATGTTGAGTAAATAAAATTTTCCAATTTTGTGATCTGGGGTCACTTGTCCTCAAAAATCCCCAAAAAGTGGCTTGGAATAGTGGATTTTGGTTTATTTCAGTGTCCCCATTCCAATCCACTTAGAATTTATTTAGTTCCCTCATGGGTTATTTCCATGTCTTCTTTTTGGAATCTCCCCAAGAGTTTCAGCTTAATTTGGATCTTTGACAATGATCTGGACCTAGATATTTAAAAAGGGATGGTTTGGATGAAGACATCCCAAGGTCTTGTGAGACCATTAAGAACTGTCATTATGAGTTCATCTTCATCTAGGTTGTTTCCAATAGCTTCTAGTTGTTCCTTGAATTGAGAAATTCTAGAGAAATAGTCATGGACTGTTTCTTCTTTCTGCATCCTTGTACTTTTGAGTTGGGTTCTTAGATTCATCTTCCGATTAATATTCTTTCCTTCATACATTCTGGTTAGGGCATCAAACATCTCTTTTGGAGTGTTCTTAGAAGCCACTTGAGGGATCAAGTGATCTTTAATAGACTCTGCAATGATTCTTTTGGCCCTAACCATATCCTTCTGGTACTTTGCTTTGGCTGTAGCTTCTTCGAGTTTCGGTGCATTTTCCTTTATGAATTTCGCAAGGTCATTCTCTTCAAGAATGAGTGCAATCCTATACTTTCAGGCACAAAAGTTTTCCACACCTTCTAACTTGTCAACAAGCTTGGTGCTTGCAGACATCTTGACCTGGAGCTGAGAAAATGACCAAAAATTGAAAGTGCTCAGAAATTAAATCTGAACTTACCTGGAGGTGCGCTTGGTTGAGGCGAGTAGGCTGTGGTGCAATCTGTTTTCAGAAAATCCAAATTTTACCCCTTGAAACTGAGTCAGCGAAAATCTGGACTGGTACTTCTGGTACTGGTTCTGGTTTCCTGGTTTTCTGGTACTAGCCAAAAACTAGGGTTTCACTTACCAGAGTTTCTAGCCATAGAAAAGGTGCGCTCAAGCTACTAATAGGTTCGTTGGGCTAGGGCACACTTCCCGAGGTGTTTTTTAGGCTGAAATTCTTCTTGAACAAAAAGCCCTAATTTTCTTGTATGACAACGATGACGTTTTTGCTTATCCAGTGAAAGGTGCTCTCTTCATCTTAGCTCTGAAACCATGTTAATTTTAGAGCAACTATTAAGTTTCTTTTCAATTTACTAGATAACAATAGCATAGGTAGGATCACTGAGAGAAACACAATTACAAGATACACAACATTTATCCTGGGAAACCCTCATGGGGGAGAAAACCCAACAAAAACTTCCTTAATATAGATTGCCAATACAATGCCAAGATAATAAACCAAACACTAGAGAATAACCAAGACTGAGCAATGCACCTTGTTATCGCAAAGTTTGTAGCAAGGATAAAAGGCTTGAGGTTTGAAGGTCAAACTGGCGTAACAGGAACCAATCCCACCCAATGTCACCACAATGGGATGGTTCTTTCTCTTTAGGGAGGTGAGGCCTAGGGGAGACGTCCCCGGTGACCTGGGGTTTTGAGAAGGCAAGAGAATTAAAAGACAAGGATAGATTCCCCCCTCACAAGTCACCACCAAGCAGATAGTCCTGGCTAAACAACCAATAATAAAGTAAAACCCCCAAAGATATACCTGCCTGAGACAAAGCAACAACAAACGATATATGCAAGCTAATTCAATGGGTTAGTACTTCATGTAAATTTAAGGACTATCTGATAAACATATAAGCAATTTGACAATAAATATCAACGAAGTTAATGTTTATAAATAACAATGAAAATACTTCAATGCATTCAATGCAATAAATCAATACTTCATTCAATTAATGCCTCTAATCATTATTCAATTGCTCATAAAGAAAAAGTCTAGCTGCACTAATGATTTATAGCTGAAGATGACGACGACACTTAGTCAAATAGGGTTAGTGTAGTTTGGGTTTCATTCAATGTATTGAGAGTAGTTTTGTGGTAAAGGTCACTTCAGCGCATGAGGTCTCTTTAGATCAGTGCCTTAGGGTTAATGGAGTCAATAGTGGAAGATGCAAGAGCTGAAGAAGGCAAGGTAAGTAAGTCAAGGACTGGAGGGAGGGGCTTTGGAGTGTTGCTAGAGCAAGGCCCCAAAGTCAAAACCCTAGGGGAGAGAGGCTCACCTTGGTGTAGGTAAACTATGCCTCGGTGCTCTCTCCTCCTTCCTTAACTCAATGGCAAAAACGACTAGTTGAAAGATGAAGCATAAAAAACAAGACTAGAGGGTTTGATGAGGCAAGGTGTTGCTACAGCAAGGCCTTTTCAGCAAACCCTAGAGAAAAAAACGACCCTAAGTGTAGTAAACCTATGCTTAAGACGTCTCTCTCTTCTTGGCCTTTAGATAGTACAGATAGCAATAAATGAAGAGAGAAAGAGAGTGTAGCAACAACTAGGCTCTCTTCTTCTTCAATGGCTAAAAATTTCTCTCTAAGGGGACATGAGACAAGGACCTACTTGTGTGCTTGTCACCTAGGGTTTTGTTCAGCAAAATCATAAACATATGCAAGAAATTAAACTACAACCATTCATTCAAGAAGTTTTGCAGAAAAATACTTACGAATCACCAAGAAATATCAATGCAAACCCTAGTTGTAAACCTTCCTTCAAGAGAAATGCCAAAACATGCCAAAATAATCCTCCTTCAACAAGTGCGCATCACTAAATCAACCAATAACCCAAGATAGGGTGCAAATTTCAGACCTCCTTATAGAGTGAGTGAGTTGTTATTTAAAATGAAGGTGAAAATCCTTCATTTATACCATTCCATGACCTAATTTTACATTTTAGGTCATGTAAAAAGGCCGACAAGGCCAAAATACTAAAATCATACTATTTTACATTAAAATGTCAAATTTAAACCCTAATCAAGCTGAAAAGAGACATGAAGCCCCTCCAAAGGAGACGTTAGCTCCTTTTAGGGCAAATGAGGCATCCTGGAGCAAAACGTTAGCCCTCCTTGGGCTCCTCCATCATGCCACACGTGCCAATAATGCCCAGTCTGCCTCCCAAGACGTCCAATAGGTTGGATGACGTCATGGTCGTCAAGGGTGATGTCCCAGGCCTTCCAAGGCCAATGTTCCACTGAAAGAGGGTTAATCCCCCTAGGTCAAACTATGCCAAAGTGCCTTTGGTGGAATATCCTCTTTTTCTTTGGTGCAAAGCCCCTGATCCATCTATGTCCTGTCTATGCCCCTTGATGGGTCTCAACATCCACCTGATGGGCTCTTCAGCCCCATGGAGGTCCGAACTGATCATCTCCCCATGTGTACCGGTCCAAAATGGTACTTGTCTGTCAGGCATGGTCTTGCACATCAAAAGCTACGCCCTCCATGGGCTCATCAGTCACAGGGATCATAGCAATGTCAATCACATCTCATCATCAATATTATTAAACATGTGCATAAAATCCCTAATACATCAGTTAACAACTCAAAGACGTTACACAAGCCTACAATACAAGCCTGGAGAAAAGGACAAGGCGTCTTATTGGGCTAGTGTCCACTGGAAAAGGGAAGTTCCCAGAAGAGACCTCATCCAAGCCATGTAAGTGGGTGATGGTGTTAGGAGAAGTCCAAGCATCTGGGTGCAGTGAGGGCCAAGGATGCAAGAAATGTTACCTGTGGGTGCCTTTGTTAGAAGGCGAGCTGTACCTGTCCTGGATGCATTTTTTCCAAGCCCATTCTTGCCTTTTATTGTTTTATTCTTTATTGCTTTTTTTGTTCAAGAGCTAATTAGGGGACACTGCCGTGGTGTGGTGACCAGTGGTGACAGTGTTATGCACAAGTACTTTCACAGAAATGAGAAGGCTGGCTCATGATGAGACCCCCTTTCCCTTGGCCATGCAACCAAGAGTCACTTCCCTGGCATGGTAACCAGCTGGTGGCAATGTCATACTGCTAGGTACCCATGGACCTAATAGGCTGGCTCGTGATGAGACCCCCTATCCTCTGGTTAGGTCTTGTTTTATTACTTTTCGGGGTCTCTCTTGTTTCTTGTTGAGAAGCCTTTTATTGCTTTCTCGGGGATCCCTGGGCAAAGCATCTCGAGGTTTTATTCTTAGGCTTTTATCTTTTACCAACTTGCTTTTACCTTATGGGCCTTTAGCCCCTTCTTCCCACGAAATAAGGTGCAGTCCTGAAAGTAGGTCAACCTAGTGCCTGGACAAGTGGAGTGGGATAGGTGAGCGGGAAGCAATATGAAAAAGTGGTGCTGTGAAGGGAGCGGACGATGGATTTTCAGAAATCCCCCCCAGTGGCAAACCAAAACCTACAGACACAAGCTTACTAGGGCATACTGGCAACCCCCCCAGACATGGTGAAGTGGGCAAGTGTAAGATCCGAGCATTTGTTAGAAACAAAAGGAATCAAATGCACATATTCAAGGGTTTTGATGATCAAAGTGACACATACCATGATACCTGGACTAATTACCTCATGGAGCAAGAACCAATTCTGACACAAGACCAAGCCAATGGTAATGAATGTTGCTGCTGCTGACAAGACAAAGGTACTGGAAGAAAGAAAAGGTGGGCCCTCCAGGGCCATGCAAAAGTCAATTCTGCTCTCGGTACTCCATGTCTAGGACCTGTGGGCCTCGAGACATGAACTCCTAGTTATCCCTAAAAGTGGGGGATACCACACCTCTCTCTTCCTTTTTCTCCCAAATGCAGCGATCTCCAAACTTGTGCACTTGTTGAGTGACTTGAGTGAGTGAGCTAATGAGGTGCCTTCCACTCTTATTTATACTAGCTGGCAGGCGCTAGGGTGGTGTCTCTTCACTGGGCAGGGCCGACCTCTTCACTTAGTGGCTAAAACAAATTTAATTAGGCCTGGGGGCCGACTTCTTAATTAGCAGCATATAATTAGGGTTTGACCAATCCACAGAAGGGGATTTGGTCTAATACAAAGCCCGACATGATCAATCCACAATAATAAGTAGAATATTCTTTGTAGTTACAATATTTCAACAACAGTAACTGGTTTCCTCCCTCTTTTCTCCCTTTTGTGTCATTTACCTTCAAGATGAAAACATTATGCACTATACATCATTTGATTAAGTGTATTTGTAGATAGTCTTTGGTAGGGGCCACCCTTGAAGTTTGCCTTGAGTAATGGATCTGTCATAGACCCTCTCCACCATTATTCTTGTAGATCAAGCAACCAGTTTAGGGGTTATAGTTCTGCACATCAATTGATTGCTTGCTGCCCCCTAATCTATTTTAGAACTGCCCTCTAAAATTGCTATATGACTCCATTGCCCAAGCAAGTAAGGAATTAGTCTCCTTTTCTCCCACCATTCCCCAACAATACAAATCCGTTTTTCCTTTCATTTGTTGTTACTGTTGATAAGCTTTCTCATACTCCCACTACGTACTACATATACTTTAAGCTTAGTAACCCCTAGGGAAGCCCCCTTGGTTAGGATTCCATTTTATCCCATCCTAAAGTGCAGAAGGGAGTTGGTGAGGTGATAGTGGCCAACTTGTTAGGTCTCCTTAGGCTAGTGCTTATCTTTGGACTTTAATTTAAAGGTGCTAGTTTGTGAGGCAACAAATAGCATTAACATATAAAGTAACATAGAGATACAATGAAAACCAAATTCTATAAAAGAAAGAATGGTGAAATGCGACATGTTTGCTATGTTCACTCACAAAAATCCCATAACAAGAGGCTAAAACTACATTTATAACAATACCCAAAAAACCCTAAGGTGCAAGAAGCTTGACCCTAACTTGAAGTTAGGGTTGAGTGTGCGCATTGAGCTATTTGCAAAAATGGGAGCCTTGTCGGGACCATAACTTTTCGCTTGTTGCTTCGTTTTAGGTCTTCTTTTGCTTGTTGGAAAGAGTAAATTTACAGACTAAACTAGATGCATGGTTGTTGGGTGTTAGAATCTTGAAAAAAAAGGGAAGGGTCTGAAAAATGCACTGGAAGATTAGTACAGTCAAACTACCATTGTCAAGGCCATTTTCGAGATGGCCTTGGATGACTACCTTGATATTATCCTTTTGAAGCAACTTAGTGCACAACTTTTGAAAGGAAATAGTAGTGGACTTAGATGTAATATTCAATGTTTCATTTAGCCTAAGGGGTTAGCTCAACTAGTTGTTGCCAATGTTGATGTGAATTTGGCTAGTTTTGTGCTAATACGTGCCTGGTTTGAATCCCCTTCAGTGAGGTGCAGTAGTCTACATCGATGGGTTGATTAGGGATGCCATCTATAAATGTGGGGAAGCATTGCTTGGGTTTCCCCATGAGGTTTTCCTTAGAAGCAAAAACGTTCAACATTTCCACAAAAAATTCAAATGAGGGTGGAAGACATTTCAAAGTAGTATGTTCCTCAATTAATTCTCTCTCGATGGCCAACAACTAGTCTCAAATATCTTTTCTCTTCAATGGTCAACCACTGTTCTCAAAGTGAATCACCTTATTCCATTTTCATCAAGAAAAGTAAACTCTTAAGGAAAAGATCCTACCTTTGTGAGGAGTCTCATGCATTTATGTCAATCTCTTCTGTACTATGTATGTCTTCAACATCTTGAACTTGTGGATGTATGTCATCCGTCACCTCTTTGACTTATGTGTACAAATTCATGTATGTGCAAATGTTTTCCTCTGTGCAGTCTATCTATTCATGCTTCTGTGTTTGATGTGGCTCCTGCACGCTCTATTGCACACCCCCTATGCTGATGTGTGTCCTATCGTGTGGTCTTTCTTCACTTGCTACACATGTGCCTGCTACATGTTTGCACTATTGGCTATTGTGCGTCAGGTCTGTCAGGGTGTTCGTTAGGTTGACTTCTTCATGCATGCCTTGCTGTGCAAATTTGCAAAGGCTAACCAATTTCAATGATTCTTCTCCTATCTATCTCAGTCATACAAAGTATAAATTCTTCTCCTGTATCGATTAGTGTTTGTTGACACAATTTGTTGGGGTCTGAGGGTCTTTTATGGGTTATGGTTGGTTTTCGGCTTATGTTTTATACACCCGTTGTATTGTAATATTGCTTAGCGGATTAGGGTTAAGTGATGCCGTGGAGTACCTATTTGTATTGTGAACGATTGAGTTAACACAAGGAAAACGTGAGCCTCTTTTGCCGGTTTCTCCTTTTGGAGTTTCTAGGGTAAATCTTGTGTAAACTATGAAATTATGAATGTGCCAATGTTTTCTTGCTGCTTTTTTTTTTTAAATTCGTCATATATATACAAAAAAATATTTACATCAGCAAGTCAGAAAAGCAGAAGGGTATGTACAATGGAACTGATTACCTCTTCTCAACGCTACTAAGGCATAAATAAAGTTAGAATAAGTTACTGCATCTAGAGATTCGACATCCTTTATTAGCAAGGAACCTTTGGTCAACAATTGTATATGTACTTCATCCCTCCACATGGTATAGAAAGGAGACAAAACCGACCTCATGATCAAAATAGACCTGCAACGGATCTTCCATAAGTTAAACAGAGTAGAGATCCTTAGGCAAACTGCCAAATCCTAATGAAAGTGGAACGAACCAAATAATTGCAATCACCAAACAAAGTCCTCTTGCCAATGAATCATTCCCTGAAGAAGAACTAAAACTGATCCTAGACATACTTCCAACCAGTCTTGTCGAACTGATATTCCTAGAAGGTATGCTTCACTGCCTTGGATCATTGGTAAATAGGGCAAATACCATCAGATAGCCCACTCTTTGCAAACCTGGCCTTGGAGGGGGGCCCCTGATAAATAATCAGCCACGCAAAAACCCGCAGCTTATAGGAGATCCAAACTGACTAACACTGTGAAGCTGACAAACCCACCTGTCATTCTAATCAATGGAAACCTAATGTGCATTGAGGGCAGGGGCTGGCACATGATGCTGATGCAAAATGGAGGGTGCCCAAAGCTCCACCCCATTCCCGCCAAAATGGTCTTGGCATTGCAACATTCATTTTGTATACATCCTCCCGAGGGATGAGCCCAACAAGCTCTGTGATAGACAGTCGGTCTGAGGGGAGCAAAGCATAATTGTGCGCTAGAGTATGCCAATCTTTCCAGGAATGCACCACTGGATCCCACAAGTCATGCCAAAAGAAAATGCCCTTCTTTTCTGTGTGGCATCGGGTGCAGTGGTTGGTAAGACAAATTTTTGGCCCTTATTTTCTGTACGGCATTGGGCACGGTGGTTAGTAAGAAATTTTTTTGGTTGGTCAGTTAGGATAGCTTGCCCGGATGGCTTCACTCAGCTTGGACCCATGTTATGTTGGGGGTCTTGGTATGTGGGATTGATACTATGTCTCGTATTGGTTTTTGCTTGTCTAAAGAATCTGTTAGCATTGTTTCTCTTGCATAAGTTTATCAGTCGATTTTTCTCTTCAGTATTTTTGATATGTAAGTTGTATCCTTTTTGCACTTGCCATACATTTTTTGAACTCCATATTTGTGTTGGTTTTCATTGGTATGCATACTTTTAAAATTAATGTTGTGACTATGATCTTTTGTAACAAGGTATGAGCAGTGCAACACCATTTAATTAGTTGGTTGATTGTCTGATACTATTGATTTATTTGATTTTAATGAGTTAGTTTGATCTTGTTATGATCTTTTATGAGTTAGTTTCATCAAGTTAAAATAGCTTTCATTTTGGATGTTAAATTTTGTGGGTAAGCCGCCAGGATTTTGTATACATCTTACAGGTCACATTGTTTCTTATAATTATTTTCTATTGCAGTTTGCGAGAGAAAATCCACTCTCTCCTCTTCCACCTCAAGTTAAAATAGAAAGTGCTAATGACATCACCGAGGAGGCAATACGAACTACGTTGATGCGAGCAGTACGCTTTTATGCCACTATTCAAGCACATGATGGATACTGGCCTGGTGATTATGGTGGTCCAATGTTCCTTATGCCGGGTTTGGTGAGTAAGATCAGTAGCATATTATTTTTCTTTGTATATGTGGATGGGGATGCTTTATAAATGTACAGGAACTTGATCAATCTTTTTCAGTTTCTTCACTCTTTATCACAGAGCACCTAGTATTGCACTAGTATGCGATGCAAGGTACATTTGCAGAAGAGGACCCAAAAAGGCATATACCATTATTTACAAGCAATCAAAACAAACAATACTAGTTCATAGTCTCATAGACAATGTTTTCATTAGAAATGTGGAATAGTGCAAGTCTCTAGGGAGCTTATCATTAGAATGTTACATTTTTTTATAGGATTTCTTACCTTGAATTGACATAGTGTTGTGTTCATTGTCCCTACGGTTTATAATACATTTTACAAAATTGAAATGGATCCAAAAAGAGGACCCAAAATTGAAATGGATCCAAAATTGAAATTGCACTGGTTATGTGAGGCAAGGTACATTTGTAGAAGAGCACCCAAAAAAGCATATACGATTGTTTACAAGCAAACAAAACAAACAATATTAGTTCATAGTGTCATAGACAATGTTTTCATTAGAAATGTGGAATAGTGCAAGTCTCTAGAGAGCTTATCATTAGAATGCTATTTTATTTATAAGATTTCTTTCCTTGAATTGACATAATGTGACCTTCATTATCCATTTGATTTCTAATACATTTTACAAAATTGACAACTGTCAGAGCAAAACTACACAACTGAAAAGTTTTCTCCCAATCCACTGTAGGAATTTATATGGGTGCATACATGAAACAATTTACATACATATTTTGAGCGAATAATAGATTGTCACATATATTAATACTGCAGCCACAAATACATTTGTAGCAAGTATCACTCTTTCATTACATCATTTCTCATTAAATCATTATGTAGCACCGTAAGTTGGTTATGGTGGTTTAACCACCTAACCTCTGGGCCCTAACTGCAAAATTCTAATATTACATCAGTCACATATAAAGGGACCATATTAGACTCAAATATATTTTTGTGATACACTCTTAACACTCCCCCTTCACACTAAAATAACATTCTTAGATACCCATCCTTAAATCTAAGATAACATTCTCAGATTGTTACCCCACTTAACAGAAGACTCAAAAGTTTTGCAATTCAAACCTTTTACAAAGGAGAAACACATTTCAAAACCAAAATTAAAAATATAAATGTGAAGACCGCATATGGAGGGATTTGGGTAACCAGCTGTGATACTGGCTAGTTCTCTAGGTAGGTAACCTGAGTACATCCCTCCATATCCTCACCACACAACTGCTTCTCCAAAACCCAACTTTGGTGTGCCATTGGATTGTTGTTGTCCTCATGCTGAAGGTTGAACTCTGGTCTTTGTTATTTGTTAGGCAATCACCATACTGAGCATTCCTCTATCTACAGATCTCCCTCAGACTCTATGAGTGTAATGTCCCCATTTTTTGGATTCCCTTGCTTTACAGTTGGAGGCAACCTTATGGGTCTATGTCAGCTTGGCTAGAGGGGTAAATGGAGTTTAGCGAATTGGATGAGTTATTATATGAGGCCCAACCTAGTCCATTCACCTTATTTCATCAGTAGGATCACTTCCACACAGTTCGTTCTTGATTCTGTGGCATTTCAACGATTCCCATAAGTTAAGGGTATTATTGAGTATAAATTAATTAAATGCACTCAAGGTGTTATTTGGGTCATATTGTTTGAGGGAACACCTTCATGTAATAGCTCGTTGGAATCGGGACGAAAATATCTAAAGGTTGGGATGATGAGAAATGCACTTCTGACATCTGGGAACTACTTAAAGCCAAGTAATCACTTTCCGGCATTAAAAGGGGTTAATTAATTAATAAAGTGTCCGAAAAGGGTCAACAAAAGAATAAAAGGGGAATGAGGGGCGCTCTCTCTCATTATGCATATGTTATTTTCTAAAAAAAATGAATTTTGAGAGAGCTCTTGTGGCTTGACTCTTGGGACGAAAACCCTAGAGAGTTTGGAAGATTGGTTTTGGTGGTGAGATCATCCACCCTAGCTGGTCATAGAGGGGAGATTACTCAGATCTTTTCACTGTGCTTCATTGTGGTCAAGGTATTTTCCATTTGGTAGATGGGTTTGCTTTTATAGAGTCCGATTTTACTTGAAGAGGACAAGTTGGGTTGCAGCTGCACTTTTTGTGTGTTGGGGACCGTGTTCTATTGGTTTGTGGTTGAGTTTCTTAGGTTGGGACCGAGTTATTCCTTGCTGGGATGAGTTTTCCCTTATTTTGGGCGTATTCACTTTCGGCTGGGCGTATTTCTGCGGCTGGGCGAGTTAGTTTGAGTCGGGGGCCCGATTTACATCAAGAGGAGTCGTCATTCTGCTGAGAGGGGCTGTTTTCACTGTCTAGAGGTCGAGTATAGTGGCTGGGCTGATTTTATCTGTCCAAGGGACGAGTTCAGTGCTGTTTGGGGCCACCATTTACTTGCTGGGCGAGTTGTACCTTTACTGAGTCTGTAATATCTTGATGTAGGGCTGATTCCACCATTGTTGAGGCCGATTTTGTGTGCAGTGGAGCCATATTCTGGTGGGCATATATTGCTGGACTATTGGGCACATTCCCTTGTTATCTACAACCACGTTTATCCCTGGAAATTGCCGTGACAGACTACTGAAATTCTATATCAGAGCCATATTCTGGTGGGCATATATTGCTGGACTGTTGGAACACTCCCTTGTTATCTACAACAATGTTTATCCCTAGAAATTGCTGTGGCAGCCTACAAAAATTCTATATCAGAGCCATATTCTGGTGGGCATATATTGCTGGACTGTTGGGCACATTCCCTTGTTATCTACAACCATGTTTATCCATGGGAATTGCTGTGGCAGCCTACATAAATTCTATATCAGGTTCCTTGTTTTGTGCTGTGTTATTTGTTTATGCATTAATGGTATCTTTGCTGTTATAAATAAATGCTGCAATAAGTATTGTTGAGTTTTCTATACATTGGTGTTACATTGTAAACCTCCAACAGAGTGTAGAAACACTTATAAACTGTTGATGGAAATATATGTGTGCAAACTGTTGACATATTACCTACTTGCTAAACTAAGCCAAAAATCCAAAAAAAAATTAGTGGGCATTTACAGTGGTATCGGAGCTTGTGATCCTCCCAGCTTGTGAGGGTATACAAGCTTGGCTACGACATACAATCAAAACAAAGCAGGGAACAATGGAGCTAGTGGTTCAAAGAGGCAACAAACAGGACAGAAAGGACAAGATGAGGAGTTTACAGCTTGTCCATTCACCTTAGTTCACCTTATTTCATCATTAGGATCACTTCCGCACAATTCGTTCTTGATTCCGTGGCATTTCGACGATTCCCGTAAATTAAGGGTATTATTGAGTATAAATTAATTAAATGCACTCAAGGTGTTATTTGGGTCATATTGTTGGAGGGAACACCTTCATGTAATAGCTTGTTGGAATTGGGACAAAAAGAGCTAAGGGTTGGGATGATGAGAAAGACAGTTCGGGCATCCGGGAACGACTTACAAGCCAAGTAATCGCTTTTTGACATTAAAAAGGGGTTAATTAATTAATAAAGTGATTTTACTAAAGTTAAATTATAAAGTCACTTTACTTTATTAAAAATGGTAAAAGGGTCTGAAAAGGGTCAACGAAAGAATACAAGGGGAATGAGGGGCGCCTTCTCTCATTATGCATATGTAATTTTCTAAAAAAAACGAATTTTGAGAGAGCTCTTGTAGCTTGACTCTTGGGACGAAAATGCTAGAGAGTTTGGAAGATTGGTTTCGGTGGTGAGACTGTTGACCACCTAAGTGTCAACGTCATGTACCATGAAGACATGTACTTTGTGCCATGACAAGTTTGAAGACCTATGGCTCAGCAGGACAATTCTGCCCCCAAAACTTCTATTTCTCTCTCTTCTTCTCCACAGAATGTTCGCTCCCCTGCGTGGGAATTTTTGTAATGGAACATGTTAGCATGGATCAAGTTGTAATGATTTAGTGGCCTAGGACTTTATCATTAGGTAAGTCCTTTCATCGAGTGTTTTTTTTCCTTAGGTAATTAATCTTGCTTTTCGGCGATTTTAATTACTTAAGTTTTTCACTCAATAATCCTCCAAAGTGGTGAAAAACATTCTAATGATCAAGTCCAGTAGGTGGCTAAGGGATAGAAGTGTTGTAAATGACCATGGTAGACATCTCCTAGAGTCTCGCGGAATTTCGTTAGGTTTTGATAGGTATTTTTAATAATTAAAATTTTCTATTAATTGGAAAATTTTAATTATTTTTGATGTAAAATGTAAAAATTTTGTTCTTTGGGATTTTGTATAGGGGTATGGGTACTCAAATCAAATGGCTTATGACTCCTTGCACCCTTGGACCAAGTTTCAACTCATTTGGACAAGTTTTGTTAGGTCAATGTCTATGAGGAGTCTAAGTCAGTGAAAAATCAGCAAATAATCGGCTAAATTAAAAATGCCAAATTTTGCCTAAAGTTGTAAAACATGAGAAAATGGGGAAAAGTTGTTTCCTAAGTCATTTCTATGTAATAGGGGGTCAAATAAATCAAATCCCCTCTTTCCTACCTCTCATACAACTTAACTTTAGAGAGGGGCGAATTTGTCTCTTGTGGGGCTCACCATCTCCATTGGATTGGCCATTTGGTGATGGGGACCACATGGGGGGCCCATTCCACACCTTGGATGACCCCTTGGGGCATTAGAGAGAGGTTTAAACCTAGGAGAGGGGGTTTCTTCCCCCATTTTTTGAGTTTCCTTTCCTAATGGGAGTTCCCCTCTCTCATGGTGTGCCCCCCCCTTGAGTGAGCCTTCCTCTTTTGGGAGTGACACTTGGAAAACATGCAAGGGGGGTCCTCTCTCCCTCTTTCCCTTAAAATCAACCCTCCTCTCCTCATTTTGGGAGGAGCTCTCATTGTAACTTCATACTGCCCAAATTTTTCCTCACTCTCTCCCAAATTTTCACTTGTAATCTTGCTGCAAATTTGCAACCACATTTTGGATAATAAAAGTGAAGCTTTGGAGGATCTCTTGGTGTTCTCTTGGTGTGTTCTTTCATGGTGTTTTACTTGAGGTAACATTGCTGCAATTTTTTGTTTATTTTCTTGCTTACATTGTTCTTGGAGACCCCAAGCAAAGTATTTTGTTGGGGGTAGATTTGTGATAGTATTGTCATACGTTTATGTGAGTAGCTTCTCTTTGTGCTTGCAAAGTATTTTACAAACCATTGTGTAGATCTCACCTTTTTGTCTCGTTGTGTAGCAAGGATTTCGATTTGCAGGTTACAAAAGGCTTGGAGGAGTGGATTCGAAGTCTGGATACCCACTTGTCCAACCACAAGAAGCTTCATTTTATTTTCTGATATCATTTCCAGCCTTTTCTCATTCATTTTCCATCTCTTTTCTTCTCTAATCTTACAAATCTAATCACTTTTAAGTTCAGATTTTTATTCATAAAATTTCTGTTTTACATACTAACAAATACTAACTTGTTCTAAAGCCATTTTTAGCATTTTCCAACATACAAAACTTGTTGTTTTATGTAGGTTCTCGCTAGGTTAAGGGAAGGTGCTACCCATTTTTCCCCACAAAGAGCTCTAGGAAGCATCCAAGAGTTGTGGTGCAAAACCCCCTTCCTTCTATTTCTTTCTAAATCATTGTAAGCAACCCAAGAGAGTCTCTTGGGCTTGCATTCTTCATCTCTTTCTCTGCTTTGTAATTTGTAAGTTATTTTTAGTATTTTGCCCACACCTTGCATGTGAGTGGCCTTGCCACCCTTGCAATACCGTGCTGGCTAGAGTAGTTAAAATTTTCTGATTCTTACATAAGTTTTTTGCCCACTTTGGTTACAAAATCGGTAGGCTTGTCCTCCACATTGTGCCAAAGTTGTGAGGCCGTAAAACTTGTTTCAAATTTGTCCACCTTTGTCCTTAAGGAAAAGTTGTGTGGCTAGTTAGTTATTTCCTTTCCTTCTAAGTTATTTGCATTATTTTTCCCACACCTTGCATGTGGGTGGCTTTGCCACCCTTGCAAAATCGTGCTAGCTTGTAGTTAAAGTTTTCATTCTTGCAAGTAAGTAAACTCTGCCCTGCCATATGCCCTGTATTCCCTCCCCTTCCCACTTTGTGGATCTTGGGTGACAAGAAGGGGCAAAGGATCGTGTGGCTAGTCTAATTAGGCACTTAGTTTTATTATTGTTCAATCACTAAAAAGAGGTGACTTGAGGAGGCTAGAAGGGGTTGAAGCCGAGGACGGTTTCGTGGCACTAAGTGTCCTCCTTGTTGAACGCCCAACACTTTGGATTTGACTTGTGGAGCTAGGGGGCAACCTTGTTGTTCCCTTGTTGAGCACCCAACACTTCATCTTGGTTGAAGGATAAGGAACTAGGGGTAGTCACACAGTTTAAGATTATTGCCATTCACATCTAATTACCCTAAGTCAAAGAGAGACCTAAAATTTATTAAAAACAACCTATTCACATTGCAAAACGTTCACTTTTCAGTTCATGCAATTTCCTTTTCTTGTAATTTACTTTCAAGCACTTTCATTCTTTCATTTTCAGCAAGTTATTTACATGTGAATATTTACTTGTCAAATCATTCTTTATTCTTTATTTAAAGTATTTTTTATTCTTCGAGAATTAATTGTTTTAAGTGTAAAGTTATTGTTTAAATCATTGTATAGATACTCCATATTGTGTTTCAAGTTGTAGAAGCATCTTTTTATTGTGCATATCTCGGTAAGTGAAATTTAGTAATCTTTAAGCATTGGTCTTTTGTTATCTTGTAAAGAAAGGGTTTGCCTGTCATTGAAAGAATTGCACTTTGCATTGCTGCTTGTCATTGGGTTGGGTCTCCATAATCCATAAATTAATTAACTCCTAGAACTTTAATAAATCTTTCACATAGTTTAATAGGGTCTACCCCCCTTGGCTCCCCTAGGAGTGAGCCTTGTTGAATTTTCACTATGCTAGGCCCAACCATGAGGTTTATTTCATTTTATCATTTACTTGAACCATAAACAAATGCAACTACACAATGTACAAGTGCCACAATAACCAAGATCACAAGAAGAATAACCATGCACAAGAATACAAGAAATATCCTGGGAAAACCCTTCTCAACAAGGGAGAAAAACCCAACAATCCTTTGCTATATTCTCAAGAGAAGATCCTCCAACCATGAAACCCTAATGCACACAAGAGAGTGCTCTACTACCTTGAAACTTGCGCCCAAGAGAGGTGCGCACTTCAGCCCAAGAAGATGTACTTGCTGAAATTTCCANCAAGATCACAAGAAGAATAACCATGCACAAGAATACAAGAAATATCCTGGGAAAACCCTTCTCAACAAGGGAGAAAAACCCAACAATCCTTTGCTATATTCTCAAGAGAAGATCCTCCAACCATGAAACCCTAATGCACACAAGAGGGTGCTCTACTACCTTGAAACTTGCGCCCAAGAGAGGTGCGCACTTCAGCCCAAGAAGATGTACTTGCTGAAATTTCCAAATGACAAGTGACAAGTGTTTCCTCAATGGGGAAATCACCTTTATTTATACTAGACTGGACATACCAAAAGTGGTGTCTGTTGGCACAACAGGGCCAACCTCAATAACTCAAAAAATAATAAATTATTACAATAAACATTAATTATCTTTCACACATGGTGGAGCCGACCTGTACCCTTTACATCACAATTAGGGTTACGGGTAAATCTTACTCTTAGACAATATAGCAAGGGATCTCACACATCCACTAGTGCTCAGCCACTAGGGGCACGTCCACCTATGCTCAGCCATAGGGACGTCCTACTCAACAGATCTCTATCTCACTGAGTCCACAGGAGAATCATCTGGAGTACCATCTCAAGCCTGACTCAACTGAGTCCACAAGGCAGGAGACCACATGTCATAACAACTCAGTCTAGAGTCTGACGCACACCCATCACATGGGCACCTTCATCCCACACAGGGGTACACATCGTTTCATCTCAATCCAGAGAGGAATGACACACCCATCTCATGGGCATCCTCACCCCACACAGGGGCACACATCGTCTCATCTCAGTCCAGAGAGGAACGACACACCCATCTCATGGGCACACCCAACACATGGGCTCTCTCACAGGTCGACTCACTCACTCTGTGTCCTGGAGGATGTCTCACGAAGCTGTAATCATTAACAAGCCTAGACGGAAGGAGTCTAGATTGAGGTGACAGTGAGTCTAGACTCAGGTTTGTGCCTCCAAGGACACACCAAGTGGGTTGGAGACTTTTCCATGTTTGTAGGTGTGTATTAGGCAGCAACAAAGACCATCCACCCTAGCTAGTCATAGAGGGGAGATCATTCAGATCTTTTCACCGTGCTTCATTGTGGTTGAGGTATTCGCCATTTTATAGCTGAGTTTGCTTTTATAGAGGCCAATTTTGCTTGAACAGGACGAGTTGGGTTGCAGCTGCACTTTTTGTGCGTTGCAGACCGTGTTCTACTGGTTTGTGGCTGAGTTCCTTAGGTTGGGACTGAGTTATTCCTTGCTGGAACGAGTTTTCCCTTATCCTGGGCGTATTCACTTTCAACTGGGTGTATTTCTGCAGCTGGGCGAGTTAGTTTGAGTTGGGGGCCCGATTTACATCAAGAGGAGTCATCAATCTGCTGAGAGGGGCCGTTTTCACTGTCTAGAGGCTGAGTATAGTGGCTGGGTCGATTTTATCTGTCCAAGGGACGAGTTCAGTGCTGTTTGGGGCCACCATTTACTTGCTGGGCGAGTTGTACCTTTTCTGGGTTTGTAATATCTTGATGCATGGCCGATTCCACCATTGTTAAGGCCAATTTTGTGTGCAGCAGAGCCATATTCTGGTGGGCATATATTGCTGGACTGTCGGGCACATTCCCTTGTTATCTACAGCCACATTTATCCCTGGAAATTGCTGTGGCAGCCTACATAAATTCTATATCAGGTTCCTTGTTTTTTGCTGTGTTATTTGTTTATGCATTAATGGTATCTTGGTTGTTATAAATAAATGCTGCAATAAATATTGTTGAGTTTTCTATACATTGGTGTTACATTGTAAACCTCCAGCAGAGTGTAAAAAACACTTAGAAACTGTTGATGGAAATATATGTGTGCAAACTGCAAACTGTTTGACATATTACCTACATGCTAAACTAAGCCAAAAATCGAAAATTTTTTTAGTGGGGATTTTACAATGAGCCAACTATCTAAGAAAACCACTGAATTGTTTCTGTCAGACATGAAATGCATCAGGGGTGGGGATTGGAGCCGTGTTGATGCAGGGAGGCCATCCCATTGTGTTTGAGAGCAGGAAGCTTAGCGAGTCGGAGCGACTCTACTCTATTTACGACAAGGAAATGCTAGCAATCATGCACGCCTTAACCAAATTCATGCAGTATCTGGTGGGTAGCAGATTTGTAGTGAAGGCCGATCACAACAGTCTCAAGTATTTCCTGGATTAGAAAGACCTCAGTGAGAGACAACAGAAGTGGGTCTCGAAGATCCAAGCCTTTGACTTTGACATTGAGTATGTCAAGGGAAAAATGAACGTCGTGGCAGATGCCTTGTCTAGGAGGCCACTAGGGTGTTCGATTAGTGTTGGTTAAGTCGGCATTGGCAAAAAGTCGGCGAGGGTCCAGAAAAAATCGTTTCGGCAAAAGTCGGCAAAAAATCGAAAAACCACGACAAACATTAAAAAATACAAAATATATTCATTTTTTTCAAAATTTTAACATATAAAGCAACAACAACATCAGATAAACACATTGGCACATAAATATGGAGAAATCACTGATATATATGTAGTCACTAGTGGATGCCAAATAAAAAGTTATACATCAATGTCGATATTAAATGATGAAGGGCCTCTCCAATACAAAATGACATCACATATATAATTATAAAATGTATCTCATGATTCATCATCATGATGGAGTCTGTAGATGTCTGATATATAATGACAAATGAAACAAAACTAGCAGCTAGCTATCTAATATCAACGTCGGCCTCAGATAACATATAAAGCAACAACAACATCAGATAAACACATTGGCACATAAATATGGAGAAATCACTGATATATATGTAGTCACTAGTGGATGCCAAATAAAAAGTTATACATCAATGTCAATATTGAATGATGAAGGGCCTCTCCAATACAAAATGACATCACATATATAATTATAAAATGTATCTCATGATTCATCATCATGATGGAGTCTGTAGATGTCTGATATATAATGACAAATGAAACAAAACTAGCAGCTAGCTATCTAATATCAACGTTGGCCTCAGATAACATATAAAGCGACAATAACATCAGATAAACACACTTGCACATAAATATGGAGAAATCACTGATATATATGTAGTCACTAGTGGATGCCAAATAAAAAGTTATACATCAATGTCGATATTGAATGATGAAGGGCCTCTCCAATACAAAATGACATCACATATATAATTATAAAATGTATCTCATGATTCGTCATCATGATGGAGTCTGTAGATGTCTGATATATAATGACAAATGAAACAAAACTAGCAGCTAGCTATCTAATATCAACGTCGGCCCCTTTTACGAGAAAATATAAGGGGTTGTTTGTTAGGCTTGCCCCTGACAGTAGAAGGCCCTACATCTGATAGTGGATGACCACTGGTGTGTGCAGGAGTAGGTGCATCAATAAGTGTAGAAGGTTGTGCTGATGATTGCACATCACCCTCCATGATGTCTTCAGGCCACTCCTCCTCCTCTTCTTGCTCCTCCTCCCGCTCCTCCTCTCCCTGTTGCTCCTCCAAGGCCTGTTGTTGTTCAGGTTCCTCATCTATCCATGCAGGTGCCTCCTCCATGGTAGGCATCTCAGACTCCATCCTCCACTTAGACAATACATCAATATTTTCCAAGGAAATGGCATCCACATCTGGTGTTCTATCAATTTGCTTCAACCATAGTCGAAGATTGTAATGGACATACACCAAGTCATTGAGAC
>JASDQU010107088.1:275926-287546 GCA_032191745.1 Picea mariana
GGATCCCAACAATTACAAGATGATCATGATGAGCCATACATTCTCGACGCTCTATGCTACGACTCTTCATAGGAAGCTCTCTAGTGAGCTTCAGCATAGACACCTCAGAATAAGGGACAGGCAGGATTCTGACCCGCTCATCAGACCATTGACCACATCTTCACCCTTTGGGCCATCAATGAGGAGGCACGACATCGGTCTTCGAAAGTCTATTGTTGCTTTGCATATTTTCAGAAGGCTTTTGACTCGGTCCCAAGAGAATCCATGTTCCAAGGGCTCAGAGACATTGGCATCTCCCATACCTTACTAACTGCCATCATGCGCCTCTATGAGTCGGCCCTTGGTTGTCTCCACACAGCTCACAGGATGTCAGATTTCATCAGGATTACCATCGAAGTTAAACAGGGTTTCCCCCAATCCCCCAACTTGTTTGGGATCTATATTGATGAGCTAGAGGCCTTTCTCCACGAGCATATCTAGGATGGTGGCAGGTGTCTCCTCCACCAGGTTCTGATATCCATCCTGCTTTTTGCCAATGATGTGGTCCTCTTTGCCTCATCTCCAGCAGGATTACAGAGACAGTTGGATGCCCTTGCTCTCTTCTACGACCTTCGACAGTTGATAGACAACCTGGGTAAAACCAAGGTTATGATCTTCAACGGGTCGAAGAAGTCCATAGACCTTCATTTCTTCTTTAAAGGGGAGGCGATCGAGATCACCAACGCCTACACATACTTGGGAGTACGGTTTTCAAGACCCCGTTTCAGTTTGCGACCGGCCCTCTAGCCTCGAATTGTTACGGGTCTTTAGCCCTTGTTGAGAGATAGTGTTTCCGCCACCATTTTCAGGACATCTCATCCAAGATGTCTCTTATGGACTCCCTTATCCAACCCACTGTTCTATATGGCTCAGAGATTTGGGGGTCTTCCTTACTGGAGTCTGATTCGGTCTCGATTGAGAGAGTCCAGACCCTTCTCCTCCAACGCATCATTAGATGCAAGCAAACAGTCCCTCATCACATCATCCTAGCAAAGTTTGGGGCTCGGCCCTTCTGACTTGAGATAGTGTTCAGATTGGTCTCTTTCCTACAACACATCAGGGGCTTAGCCGACTCAGCGACGGGACAAGAATGATACCCGTACTTGGCTTACTGCTCTTCTGAGACTATTACCCTCTCTAGCCCATCGGGTCGGGCCCGAGGTTGGTTTGCAAGGGTTTAAGATCTTTTAGGGTCAGTTGGCATTCAGATTGATAGCCTCCCTCTGTTTCGATACGCCTTGGATGCACCTAAACATCTCCTACTGACCAAGCAGGTGTTGAACAAGATCATCAGAGATGACATTTACAAGCAATTTATCCAGACCACTTGGGTTAACCCCCCAGGCGGATTACGTCCAAAGATGGCCTTTTATGCTGAACATTTCTTGGAGAGTAGGGATGGGCTCATCGTTCGACCACAATATACATTCAGACACTGGGTACATGCTCTTCACATTCCTCTAGGCCAGTTTAGAGTCGGCTCTCATAGACTTCGAGCAGAGACAGAGCACCAAATCGATCAACTAGACAGGATCTGTCAACTATGCCAATTACAGGAGGTCGAGACTTAGGAGTACTTCATCTTTTATGCCCCATTTATTATGAGATCAAGGGGCGATTTCATTGCTTATTCAGAGGGGCTCAGACCCTCACAGGATTCTTCAAGTATCCAGATCAACCGTACTTAACCTTATACATACAGGAGGCCCTCAAGCTCCAAGCCCGTACTCTTCAGCCTCCTACTAGACCGGACCCCATTCGGTGGATCACCTCCCTCCCGGTGCTACCCTCGAGAAGGGGCACTAAGAGATAGACTGACACCAACACAGTCTCGGATTCTAGATCAATTTGGGCTCGTGGGACCTTCCCTCGTCTCACAAGATTTCAACGGCATTGCCAAACCAAATCCCCTCCCAAGGGACAAGTGAGATCCCCCAGACCTCGTCTGTGCACTACCTCATTGACCAGCAACATAGCAGACGATCCAAACACCCTACCAGCCCCCCCTCAAGACACTCAACTATACTCAGCTTTCTTCATTCTGCCTCGAATGGTAGGAGAGATGCATCCATTCCATGATAGATCTATTTCCTTTCTTTTGTTTCCTCTTTCCCTTAGACCTTCTCCTACGATGCACCTCATCATCTGAGAAGGTATAGGAGCTCGAGGCCGAGGGTTTTTCATGCCTCGAGGTAGTTTTCACCTTCTACTACTCTACCTTATTGCACTTTACTTTCTTCCTATTGCCTTTTTATAGGAGACCTTTTGGTACTCCCGCATTATATTGACACCATTGTACTTAGCAGTCCCTTTGACCTACTTTTGTGGTCATTAGTCAGACATTAATAAAATTATCTTATCTTATCTTATCAACACGTTTTCTTCTCTGAAAGCACTGCAAGATTTATTCACAGCAATACCTTGTACGTTCCATTTTGTCTCCTTTGCAAAATCATCTTTTCATCACTTTAAAAACCCTAAATGTCTGATACACAATGGGAAAATGCCTCTTCGGCTGAAAATTTTTGAATCATTCTATCTAAAATATCATAAGATTTATAAGGAATTACAAAGCAACACATAAAAATTCATTGCAAATATAGCTTTAAAACCTAAATCATAGTTTTAGCTTTGAGGTGCCTTGGCATAGTTCCATTAACAGCCTAGAACATCTCAAACTAACACAGCTAGAATTTGGCAAACCCATGACTTACAGTGAAGCTACAAGTGAGCACATGGACTGAAATTCCATAAAAAAATGGCGGATTTTATTTTCATATTTAAAAAAAACCAAAATCGTAAGATCCATAGATTAATCTTAGGAGGCATTATAAATTGGAGGGATCCATTTCCATTAGTGCAGGAAACGTTTATGAAATGGATCCTGGGAGAATCCAGGCAGATCCGAATCCGGATCCAGATCCAATCCGAGGATCCACGAATCCATTCCCCAGGGTTGACGGATCCGTAACACAGCTCTCAGCCCTTTCATAGCCTGGCAATCCTAGCAATGGCAGGAAGGCTACAACTTAAGGTCTAGCATTAAGGGTGAAAGCTAATGTGGTTCCCTTAGAGGATAACATTTGTTTATTTGCTTCATGAATGTGTTTTCTTGTAACTGTCCATATGACTAATTCTGTCGTCACGACTCACTGCAGATTCCCTCCAGACAATGTGAGTGTGGAGTTGGCTAAGGCTTCATGCTGTCTAGGGCTTCACTCAGCCTAGGGTTTAACTTATTGTAAATAGCATATGGTTTCAGAAACATCCTCTTTGCAGGAAGCCGAACCGGTTGCTAGGATTATTGGGATTTATCTGACTGTACAGAGAACCTTTTTTATAAATAAATAAATTCTTGAGTTGTAACTTGTCGTGCATTCATCTCTCTCTCTCTCTTGTACATTATTTCATTTCGGCTGAGTGAGTACTTTTTTTTCTTTATCTATTGATTTGACCACTGTACATATGCAGAGTTTAAATCATTTGTAGCTGTTGTTATACATTTTCTTCTCTGTTGTTAATGGCATTGTCTAACTGTTCTACGAAATGGCTTTTTTCGCTGGAATCCCGCAATATAAATTTGAACGAAATCACTATTTTTTGTTATTTAAATTCCATTTCTGAATGCAGAAATGGATTCAGCATGCTGAAAACCCCCTGGGGCACTCGGATTATACAGAAATAATCACTCAAATCTGTGGATCTAACAATTTCTCAACGGATTTCAGGGAAATGTCCCCGGAAAATATCGCTAGAAAAGAGTCATTACGTACAACGTTTAGACTACGGCATTGTTAATGTGTTTTATCTATAGTTTATCGACATTTAGAACTCATTGTTCATTGGTTTATAGCCTAACAGTAAATTGTATTTCTTGACAGCATCTTATGGTTTGTCTTCCTTATATTTTCTAGATGATATTCACGCAGATTTTGACCTTTTCAGATCTRGTTTACGATCATGTACAGCTGTTCTAATATTCTAGTTGCATTTATTAGCTTAGATTAWCCTTCAGATTAGCATTTAGATTAGCCTTGCATCACTGATTAGGATCAGRTTTGCATAYTAGAGATCTTTTAACTGAAATTAACCACTAACATAAGGCATATCATAAACTTAACCTGTACATATAACTAGAGGACTACCCTTAAGGGGAACAACTCTGCTGACTCAACTAACTAATAAACTTAACAATGTAGTTAGTGAGTTGAGGGCTCTAAGCAATACCCGGGTTTCTGTCCCCATTCTTTCCCCTTGAGAGCCCTACAAGGGTGTTTGCAATGTTTATGCCTGAAGTCCACTTTGGGCATCAACAGGTCACAATTGTGTTTTTGTGGTTGTTGATTGGTTTTCTAAGATGGCAAATTTTGCACCCTACATAAAGACTTCTTCAAGAATGCTCGGATTCATTTTGGGTTACCAAAGACCACTGTTTCTGATAGGAACAACAACTTTGTAAGTGCCTTCTGGTCCAGCCTTTGGTCCATGATGGACATCAAGCTAACCAAATTGACTACCTTCCATCCACCAAATTGACTACCTTCCATCCTCAAACGGATGGACAAATAAAAGTAGTTGACAAGATGATTGTACATATCCTTAGGATGTACAAATCCAAGCATCCACATATATGGAATGAAAGATTCCTTACGTTCAAAACAGCTACAACAAAACACGTCACAATGCTATCGGCTGTAGCCCTTTTCAGGTGTGCCTAGGGTCCCAAGTTTGGCCCCAATTGATGTAGCCTTGCCCATTGCATCAACATAGGGAGAGTCCTCCCATGCTCATAAGGAGGCAAACAAAGCTGCCAAATTTGTTGAATGGATCCAGCACATCTAGCAATAGATTCATGAAATTTGCAAAAAAACCAATGCCAAGTATAAGCAGCCCCATAATTAGCACAAGGTTCCACCAATATAAGGTCAGTGAAAAGGTGTGATTGCACTTGCAGAAGGAGCGACTTACAAGTCCCCATGGGAAGATCAAACCACTTTACTATGGACCTTACACCATCACCAAGGCAATGAATGAGAATGCTTTTGATCTTAACCCACTACCTTACCTTGATTTACACCTTGATTTACACCTTGATTTTAATGTGGAGTTGCTTCAACCATACATTCCACCTTTGTTAGACACAGCAAAGGTGGCAAAGCAATTGACCACAACAGAACTAAAACCCCGCTTGCATTGAACAAGCCATGGTGGACCAGATCATGGACGCCAAAATGAAGAGCACTTGACAAAAGAGATACAACACTACCAGGTTGTCAAAGCATGAGAACTTCTTCACTAGGAACTAGATCCAACAAAGGTTTCGCCACCTAATTCAAGAAGTTGACACAATGGGGACTATTATCCATCAAAGTTGTACTAGGATGGATTTCCAGTGAGCCGCCAAAGATTGAACATTATTGTTCAAAGTTCAGAGTTCAGAAGTTCAACCGGTCAATAAAGACCAACCTTTTTTACATTTCTATAAAAATTTGCAATAAAAGATGTTGCATGATGAACTTGTAAAAGGTCTTAGCCACCTAGTCTTAAGCATGAGTTATACTCTGGAGTGTTTTTTCACTTATTTATTATATTTTTCCGTTCAGGCAATTTATAATTTATGAGTTTTTTTACTCAATCCCTCCAGAGCCGGTGTATATACCCATGGTTAGGTCTTAGCATGGATCTAAGTCTAGTGTCTAATGTATATTACCCTACTAAACATACTCCTAGAGTCTTATGGAAATGTGTTAAGTCCCCCTTAGGTTTTTTTTTAATTTTTCAGTTAACTAAAAAATTGTCAGAATTCGGCAATTTTTAATTAAAAAATAAAGATGTATTAAAAAAGTGTACTAGGGGACTTAATATGCCTTGGGGGTGCTCAATTTTGGACCTAGAGCACTCATATTACCTATGTACTCACTTAGTTGAGCAAAAATAGTGATTTTAATCACTTAAAAATCAAATTTGCTCAAAAAACCCAAAAAAGTCAAAATAAATCAGAAAAAATCAACAAATGCTCAAATCAAGGAAACATGTGGGGACATGTTTTTGGCAAATAAAGCCTCAAAAGGCAAGGTG
The DNA here is from genome assembly GCA_032191745.1 of Picea mariana. Classification (NCBI taxonomy): domain Eukaryota; kingdom Viridiplantae; phylum Streptophyta; class Pinopsida; order Pinales; family Pinaceae; genus Picea; species Picea mariana. Next base: position 282,044 of record JASDQU010107088.1, read on the forward strand.
GCAGTCAAAGGAGACAATGTTGATTTGATTGAGGTTGATTGGGTGAGTAGTAATCAAGATTTAAGCATGTGCTCATAGGGAAGTGCGCCCCTCTTCGAGAGGTGATGCATCCTTGAGTGCACAGCCCATCCCTTGGAGAGGTGGCGCACTCCAACACTCTAAAGTAGGCACACTTGTCATTAGTTTGGGGCTGTGAGAGAGGTGGCAGTCCATACCTCACCACTTGGCCATCTCCCTCTCACATGTGGTGCGCCCTCCTCTCTACTTGGTGCGCCCTCCTCCATTGGGAACTTCACCCTTTGGCTATATATTGGAGCATTCCTCCCATTGTAATCTAGTTGGAGCTTGGGATATCATACTTGTTGTTGTAAACTTTTGTAATACTCTTGGATTGTGAATAAAAGACTTTGGAGATCAATTGGTCTTTGTGGTGATGTGTGGATGCTTGAATAATTGTTCAAAATCTTGAGGTAACTTTGTATTTGATCCAAAATCTTTGTATATCTACTTTATATTTCAGCCTTTGAAGGTGTGTTCTCACATAGTAGGGTAGGATTTACTCAATTTGGTTATTGATTAGATCCTATTATTTTCTTATGTTCAGAAATTTAAAGATGCATGTTTTTCGGATGAACTAATATGTGTTTTCAAGTTTCTTTGTAAGAAAGTATTGTTCTAACAAGTGTTTGCAAGGGTTGGAAAGATCTAATAGGTTACTCAAGTTTGAAGTAGAGTGGGATAGGAGATCCATTGCTCAACTTCTTCAAGAGATAAAGCTTTTCCCTCTTTCATTGATCAAGGACCCCATAGCCCAAGATTCAAGTTCCAAAGAGAAGACCCTCTCAATCTCTTTCTCTCATTTTATTTAAATTTATTCTTCAAGTTACTTTCTGTTCTGCATGCAAAGATAGAGCATTCTAAAGTTACATCTAATCAAAATCCTATGCATGCATGACCTTCTAGATCTATGCAAAGTCTATCTCATTTTTAAAAGCTAGATCTAGAAGCAAAGATTACATTTTTCTTGTCCTTATTTCAGATCTGTTCTGGCAAAAGAGTAAAGTGTGTTTAATCATTTAAATAAGGTTGTTGGGTAACTTCTATTGGTTGTTCTATGACAGCAAACAGAAGCAACCAATAGAGCCTCTCTTTAGTCTCTTAAAACTAGTCAAAATGTTACAAAAATTCATTTTTTTTACTTAGAAATTTCTAGAAAATTTGAACTAGATTTTTGTTCATTCTTAATACACTCTTCAAATGACTTTTAGGTGAAGTTGGTCTAATTCATTTGTTGTTTTCTAGCAGGTCATTGAATAAAGAGGGAGAAATTATGTCCGTTTTGACCAAGGTTGGGGAGATTTTGATCTTCAAAGTGAACCCTTGAAGACCCTTTTCCAAACAATTTGTAATACTTGTGAGTCCAAAGTTATAAGACTCACATGTCTCCCAGAAAAAAGAAGAAAGACAAATTGTAAATCATATCAATAAAATAAGTGAAGCTAAGGAGGCTTCACTTTTCTCTTTTTTCCCCTAAGGGGGAAACCGGTGTGGTGGTGGTGTTTGTTTCAGTTTCATGCATAGTTTCATTTTGCTTAAAGTCTAAATCTATCTCATGATCTAAGGATTAAATAAAAGGAATCGAATCTTATAAGTCTCAAAGTACTACACAACAATTTAGTTAGATTTTTCCTTTTGCAAAACAAGTAAATTTTAATTGTTAGTTTAGTTTGATTTTCAGTTTTGCAATTTCAAAGTTGGCAAATAAACCATCCCCTCGGCTCCTCGCAAGAGGCCTGGTCAGTGCGGGTTAGTAATTAGTATAACATTTCAATTTTAGTATTTTATTTCTTGTTTAAAATAAACATTTTCCCTCATCTCTCAGTACGGTTCCTGACCCTTCCAGTTGCGAGCTAGTCTCGATCTGCTAGGAGTAAGTTCATACACGTTGAGCTGGTCAGTGGTGATAGATTAATTAGGGAAATCTCTAAAGTAGTTAGCTTAATGTGCGGGAAAATGCCTTAAAGTGACCTGCGAAGTAAGGCGGGACCTGGCTTCCCACCCATTTTGGACATCCAGCGCTTTGAGTGAGTTTACTGGTGAAACCATTGGGTTTCAGTAAACTCTCCGCAAGTTTCCAAGCAAAGAGCTAACCTCCAAGGAGGCCAAACACTTTCATTAACTCAACATCAATTTACCCTAATAAAACACACGAACTACATTGCCCACAATTACCTTTAAGGCACTGGTCTCATATTTACACTCAGCAAAGCCATATGCTTCATTTTACTTTTCGGTTATTTACTTGAAGCAAATTTTAATTTTACTTGCATCTAACGTTGTGTCTGAGTATCCTTTTATGCAAGTACATGCTTGATATATATAAATCGTGGATGAATAGTTGATTTGTGTATTTTCAATTTATGATTGATTGTTGAAAGAATAATAAACTCCTAGATTTATTTATTGTACTTAGTTTAGTCCAAGCCTTAGTGTATTTGTTAGGGACTACCCCCCTTGGTTTCGCTAGGAGTTAGCCTAGACGGAGGAGTTGAGGATTAGGTGATAGCACCTTAACTCTCACTTGCCTCCAAGGACACACCGAGTGGATTGAAGATTTCTTCCATGTCTCTCAGGTGTGTATAAGGCGGCAACAGGGACCATTGCTTCTCCGAGGTGGTGACTTCTTCATGTGGTCCTTTTGGGACATCTTAGAAATGGTCTTGATTTTGGCAATCTTTGGGTCCTGAACTTCCGACACATTTTTCATGCCCTAGACAACATTTTTTGGCACCACTACAACTGACAATAATCATAGGATTTTGTCAATGCCAAAATATCGTTCTAACTTCTTCTCATTAAGTTCTCTCAAATGAGCTATCGTGTGCGTAAAATGGAGCTTGTATGCAGAACCTATGACCCTAAGCAATTGTTGTCCAGTGCAGATTTCTAGGGCCTAGCACCTAGGTTTAGGGTTTGAGAACTCTAGGGTTTCTATTTCATATTGTGATAAAAAGGGTTTTCCTCCTTTTGGTTAAGGGATTTTTCCAAATAAGCATAGTAGACACCTCTCTTCTCAAAGAAAGTTACCACCATTCTAGCCATTGCATCTATACAATGTTTTTCACCCATCTTTGAGTAATAGAATTTGGTTTTCAATGTATCTTTGTGTTTCTTTTCTATGTTGTTGTTGTCTCTCATTTCATTCTCAATCTACTTTGGACAGAGAGCATCTTAGAAAACAACACGTGTTGAAATTAGGTGAATTCCTTGTGTGTCCAAGAAAGCAAGCATTGACAGAGACATCTTTTCCTTTGTTTTCTCTTTCATTAGATCTTTCAAAAAAGGAAATGGGTAGCTTCTAATACACTGCACATTTGTATTAAAAATTCAGATGAGATAAAATTGATTGAGTGTAGGAGTCTTCTATGATGACTAGAGAAGAAGGTTTTTGTCAATCAAATATAGTTCAAAGACCTTTGAAATCTCAGTTAGCTTTATTTATATTGGATGAGTTTGGAATGTGTTTGATTTGCAAGGGCTCCTATCAAATTAAAAGTCAGCCAGCTTCATATGTTCACAGCAAATGAGTGGCTTCTTAGACATTCTGAAAGCATAATCAAACATCCTAGAWAATTGTTTAATATAACGATTAACTAAGTCAGATTCAACTCTATTCACTAAGAATGTGATGTTTAAGCCAATATTTATTATTGTTGTGTAAAAACATGTTTCGTTCRAACGAGAAAATTAAAAAGCTATAAAGAACTAGATTATTTTCTTGTGCTAYRATAAGATACATTCAGTGGAATATATGAACTAAAGAATATGTTCCYCAATACCTGGCCATGTACATCTGCTGAAAGCCCAGAGTTCAAAGGCTCTACATCTATCACAATATCTGCAAAGTACTCTAGATGTCTGATGAAACTTGAATTGTCCATACTAGCGTAAATATCTTGATGTGAAAGTAGAACAAGAGAACAGCCCTGGTGGCAATGCAAAATAATTTGATGTCAAACATGAGATATGTTAAGTAGTAGAATTACAACCAAACAGTCAAAGCAAGGCCAACGAACCTGCTCAGATGTTAAAATGCGGCAATAATGCAAAAAATCTAAGACATGCCCTTCTGATCCATGGGCAACAATTTCCAAAAGAGATAAATCATCAATCATGATACAAACGCCTCCTCTCTTTCTCTTGGAAGAAATGCACTCCTGCAGATTTTGGTGGATGCTTTTGTATAGCTCAAAAAGTGCATTCTCTGTTTTTGTTACTTTGCCACCTGAAGTGTTGCAGACAAAACAATTATCCATACATAAATGAACATTTTACTTGGACTTCTATTTCAATTAATATGACTAATCTGCAAAAAGATCAAAAGGTTTATGGTCAAAGAAAGTGTGTTAATTTGGCAAGTAGAAAAACGACCTACAACTAAAAGCATTTGCTTCTTAACTCACGCACCTGTGTAATCAGGGTGAAGCATGTCCATGAAAATGAATTGACCATTGTCTCTATAAGCTGACAAATTACATCCCTGCCTGATCCACAATTGTAGTTCAGATGAAACCAGTTAACCTAAGAGAATATGGAAAAAGGAAATGAAAGAATAAATGGCATAACTTGGACCATTAGTCTAGTATACAATTTTCATTTTCTATAAGATGTTCACTAAATTCCAAGTGATGAGAGTTGAATAATTAGAGACATCTATCTTCCTTATAAATATATAGTATGCACATTTAATCAAAATACAAATCAAACAAAGCCCACCTTTGTACAGTTAGCAAAATAACTGCAAAGAACGTCGTGAAGCATCTAAAAGGGTACACTCAAATATAATTAGATGGGTTAAACATAGTAACCATGTTGGGGGGGTGGGGAGGGGAAGGATCAGAATGGGAAAAAGGTGTGAAAACAGTGTATCTATCTTGCAAAAGTAATTAAAAAATGTATTTTTCTAATTAAAAAATGATGTCATAGCCATGAAAAATCCCTTGAAATTGATTGTGGATACAATCAACCTTGAACCGGCATTGCAAAATCAGACCTCAATAGGCTTTAGAAATTGCATTTCACATAAACAGTAAGCTTTAACATTTTATAAATCCCATGATTGAAGAAATTCTAGAAAATGACACCAGGAAAGGAATTTTGACAAACATTATGGACACTCTTTGGTTGGGAAAATTGCATGGAAAAATAAAATTTGCAAAGACGACGGTATTCGTTTGATGTTGGGAGGAAGTGTTGAGATTTGGGTACCTTGGAAAGTGGTCCCCTTGTGTTTGTGAGCCTCTAAACACAAGAGGGAAAAACTTTGTCCCATGTACCATGTACTTTATGTCTAATTTCACTTTGACTTAGGAGATTTAAGTCAAAAGTGAAATTTGGTCATTTTAGCCTAAAATGACAATTAATTCACTTTGTGGGTGAATTGAGGGACATAAAGTGAAACTATGGAAACTTAAGTAAAGTGGGTTTTGAGTTGAGATTCTTT
>JASDQU010107089.1:0-10692 GCA_032191745.1 Picea mariana
GATAGGTGTAATGTCCCTAATATGAACCCCACTTGTAATTGTACATATAGGTTGGTGATTCATTAGTACTAATTGTAAATGTAAATGTACATATAGGCTAGTGAGTCGTTGGCACCAAGTTTTGGTTTTGCGTGCACCTGAGTAGTGCGCGAAGGATTGTTATCAATGAAAGGGTGTGCACATTCCATAGTGTTTCGTGCACCTGGGTAAGTGTGTGTGGTTTGCACGCAAAAGGAACGGTGCACACATTTCACATGGTTGTGCGCACTTGAGTAAGTGTGCGGAGAAGGTCAGAGAGCCTGTGTGGTTATGGGGCTAGTGAGATGGGATGCAAATAGGCCAGTGCACCTATCCTTGTAAAATGTAATCACACTCAAGCTATTAATAATATCACATTGTGATGAGGGGATAAACTCCACCAAGAAAGGGAAAAGTGTGGCCTTAAGTCCAAGGGAATATTTTATTAATATTTATGAAAAGTGTGATTTATGGATAATTATTTATCCTAAGTTCTCGAGGGATGGGAATGAGTCACCAAGTGGCTAAAGATAATTTTGAAGGTGAGAATTGTTCAGTTTAAGTCATGCAATATATATTGTTGGCCTTAGTGTATTTCAGGGGGATATCATTCATTTTTCATTCCTTAATCATTTAGATCGACACTCCTTCAGGAGATATAGAATAGACTGCCATTATATAACCATGTGCTTGGAAAAACCGATTTCTTGTCGAAGAGATGAGTTGTCAAGACCGTGATCATTCTCTCTAGGTGAGAGCTTTGTTGGGAATTGTTCCTTGGTGGGATGGGCATTAGTTGCAGTGCTCTAAGACTTCATGTACGGCTTGTTGTTGAAGCCCTAGAAGGGAAGTGGGGCAGATGAAGGATTGTTGAGCAGAGAAGGGGCACACTTTCTGGGGTGGGACAGGCATGTGGGGAATGAGAGATTGTAGACTAGTTGCAGCAGTGAGCATATTGGACTCAGCAATTCCACTGTTCATCAGAACTTAGCCTGACATTAGGAATCCTTTTACCCTGGTGGATTTTAAGCCCCAGCTCAGGGGTGACCTGTTGCTGAAATTTCATGAGCAACAAAGTCTATGGTTGGGAGGAACGTCTTATTTCTGCACGCAGTTGGTGACTTTTCATAAAAGATAAGTGTCATTTATGTGTTTCTCTCATTTACTATGTGCTTAATTATCTATGTTTGATATGGGTTTAATTCTTGTATGATTTTGTGTATAAGAAATTGTTGTTATTATGTATAATGTTGCTTGAACTTGTAAGTGTGGTGCTGATATTCAGTATTTGTAGTCACACATGATGAGTATGACAGTTGTTATTAGTTATTCATGTTAAGTTAACCTTATAATAATGGCCATGAGTCTCTGAGGCGAGGTTAGAATGGTCGTGCGCACAGGGAAATACTTTGTGTGCACAAGAGGTTGGATTCATTTTGTAGGCAGTGTAATATCCCCATTATAATCCCCATTTTAATTAATGCTTATGTGGATATAATATGTGGCAATGGCCAAGCAATGTAATATACGAATTGTATCTCTATGTTTTAATAATAAAATGTGATGCAAGTTGCTAAGGGAACATGGACAAGACATGGGGGCTAAATTAATCCACAAGAGGAGGAAGTGTCTAGGATAATGGCCAAGAGGGGTCAAAGGGGGGATTACCCATGTATAATAATTCAACCCATTTTCCTAAACTTGTTAATTGCATATGAACCTTCCAATTTATGATTGAGTGTTCCCAAAGTCAATCATTGAATACATGTAAGAGGGTGGGTGTGAGTGGTCACATCCCAGAGTTATTGGGCACATGGGGGTTCAGTACAATCAGCTCGAGGAAGGGTGTGAGTCAAGAAATGTAATCCAAAGAGAGGAAATTTGTATGGGTTGGCACAACAGTTCTGGGAGAGGAATTTTTTTTGCATGAGAAAAGGGAGAGGGAAAAAAAGAGAGGGGGAAGTTGGTGTAGCCATGGAGATGAATGATAGAGAAAGTTGGAATGTATTTGGAGTATTTTGGAGCTGAAGATTAAAGAGTCGGGTTGTTATGCTTGAAGAGTGAACTCTGGAGTGATTTGCACTGTAACAGCAAGTGTTTGTTGTTGGTTTGTTGGTATTTTTCCTAGAAAAAAGTTTCCCTTGAGTTCCCAGCTAAGATATTCCTAGCTACTTGTGCCAAAGAGACCCTGATAAATGAATGGCACATTCATTGGGTTAACCCTGATAAACAGAAGGCACATCCCTTGGGTTATCCCTGATAAACAAATGTTGCATTCCTTGGGTTAGGTAGGTTAGGAGGAAGAGAGTTGGTGGAAAGATTGGGATAGATGTAGGAGAATATCAGTTGGGTTATGAGTTTTGTGAGCTATGAGTGGATTGTGAGAGACCACCCTCTTTTGTGGATTACTAGCCTCAGCTCGGGGGTGACTGGTTTTTGATATTTGGAACAGTCATTCTATGGTTGGGTGGAACGTCTGTCCCAAGCAGTTGGTTGCACCATTATTGTTTAAAGATAAGTTTTTATCTTGTTGTTGAGTTATTTACATGTGTTATTGATGTGCGTGAACTCTGTGTGAATGAGAATGACTTATATGTTGTTGTAATGAGCGTTTTGGATGCATTTCATGTTGATTATTAGCATGTTTTAGATGCATCTATTTTATGGTTATAGATAGTATATTAATCTATTTTAAAATTGTAGCTATAAGCTACAGGAAATAGTCTAAGAGTAAAAGAATTACTTTAGTTAGCATAAATTTCATTTTATGTGTATTTTTCACTGTAATATCCCTCATATGGGCTAGGGAATGCATTATGGTATCAGAGATGTAAAAAGAGAAAGAGTCTTGTGTGGTGTGTCCCAGCCTGGGTGGATGGGAATGTTACATTATGGTATCAAAGCTGCAAAAAGAGAGAGTCTTGTGTGGCATGTCCCAGCCTAGGTGGTTGGGAACGTTACAAAGTGGTATCAAAGCACAGTTTTCAACATTGAGCCTGGATGGACCAAGTTAGCAGAATGTTAAAGTGAAAATTTGTAGAGAATTAATTCAGGAGTATGTCTGCAACTTGTTTTATTAAATTACTGCAGTAAAATTAAGAGAAATTTCATAGGTAATGTGAAGAATTGAGCCCTTTGGAAATTTTGGGCACAAGCAGAATCAGAAAAAAAAATTGGGTATTTTTTTGTACAATGACGTCGACGTGATGTGGAGGCCACGCGTCAGCTGACTTGGTAGAAGAAAGATGTGTACTGCCATGATGGCATTTATGGGATGACAGTTGGGAGGTGATGTGGATCCATGTGGCAAGCCAATTGTAAGTCCCACAAAACCACAATAAGATCTTGGAATTTGTCTAAGTGTTAAGCTATCACAAGTCCGGACTTATGGTTAAGTGTTGATATTTCTTGGATGGACTTATGAAAGGAAGGTTACAAGATTATGAGTTTGTGATTCCACGAGTCCGTGTAGATGGAAAAATGGTTAAGTGTTGAGACTTCTCAGGTGGACTTATGAAAGAAAGGATAGAATATTATGAGTCTGCGAGTCCGCATAGATGGAAAAATCTTTAAGTGTTGAGACTTCTCGGACAGACTTATGAAAGGAAGGATACAAGATTATGATTTTGTGAGTTTGTGAGTCCACGAAGGAAAAATAAGCTAAGTGTTGGTGGCGGGTTCATGGAAGGTATGAAGATAGGCTATGAGTCTATGATTCCACCACCCGCAAGCCCATGAATACAATAAGTAATCTAAGTATAAGTGAAAAGTGAGTGTGGCAGAACTAGGGGAGCAAATTGGAGAAAATGAATAGTCATTGGAAAGTTGTTTCGAAAATGAATGAATTTAAGGAATATTACTTGAGAGTAGTGAATTAATGTTCTTCATAATTTAAAATGAAGAATGACCTGTAATCTAATTGATAAATATTTTGCAATATACTTATTTCTAACAACAATTATTGCATGCACATTCTTGCAGAATTAGAGATACAGAAAAATAGACTTTAGTTCCTACATGAAAACTAGAGACATGGAGGATACTCAAGGGTTTTACAGCCATGAAGAAGAAATTGGAGGTTTGCATACCAGCATGGGTAATGCTGAGACTGAGTCTAATGGGAGAAGAGACAGGCAAGGGAACTCTAACTATGAGAAGCCTGCAAAAAGAAGTGCAGAGTTATAGGGATGATAATGAGAGGCTCATGAAGGCTCGAGAAGAGATACTTCAAAGCATAAATATGTTATAGAAGCAAGTTAACAAAAACGTTGGCATCAAGCAAGCAACTAGTGTTAGACAAGTATCAGCATCAAGATCCCATACCAAAAGAGATAATCATGAGAATGATAGGAAATCAAGAAGCATGAGTATACGTCATCATTCTCCAATTTTTTCCACCAAAAGAACTTATTATCAAATGAAGTTGTCAAGGGTCACAGGTGATAGCCATGAGCACAGGCAAGCAGGCGGGTGCAGTTTTCAACAGTAGAGGTCCCATGTGCAGTTCAATTTAGCGCCATCTTTAAGCGCGGTTTGAAGGATGTTATAGTTGGAAAGCGGATAAGATTTAGCGAGGGTGCTAAAATAGCAGGCGCGCCCAGATCGCAGATCGCAACCAGATAAACGAACACACTTCATTTCTGGGTCGCAACATGCTCGGATGTTAAAATCCTGGAGCGGGCTGAAATCTAAACCATGGTATTGCGGGAGAGCTACGTGGCAGAAGGCGATAAATTTTGGGCCTAAAAGTGGTGTGGGTCCAAACCAATTTCAACGGCCATGAAATCATGTGCTCATTCAGCGCCAAATCCAATAGCATCATGTGGTCGCTCCCTAGTCATAAACCCTCATCCCGATCCCGAGGAGAAATCAGTTAATGAACAAGGATTGGTAGTTGAAACCTCGGCTCACTCCATAAATGAAAAGCATGGAGGGTCTGGCCATGGAGACAAAATTGTCAGCCTGAGGTACCACGAGGGACGGTTTTTTCCTACAAGCCCATGTTGATCTGAGCTTTTGTCTAACATAAGGATACACAGATGGAAGAGTCGTGGATGGGATGGATAGATCACCTTCCTAGTGGTTGTCCACTGATATGAGTATAAATAGATCAGTGGAAGAATATGTTACAGTTTGATGGTTGAGCAGAGCTCCCTATTTGTAATAGTTTGATAGCAAAGTTGTTCTCTAGTCATGTATGAGACCTGAGACTTTCTCATTAATAGAATTCAGTTTCTTTCATCATCTTATTTCCTCTTATGATGAAACACTCATGCATGGATGATCCAGATGAGATGTTGTAGTTGTATTGTAATGGAGGTTTGATTATAATGTTTCTTTGATCTGTTTCAGTATATTCTTTCATTGTCCTGATTCCTCTTATGTTGAAATTCCCGTGCATGGATGATCCAGACGAGATGTTGTAGTTGTATTGTAATGGGGGTTTGATTATAATGTTGTTGTGATATATTTCAGTATCTTAAACTTAAGTTCAAGAGTGCTCTTGTGCCTGAGTTTCTCTGCACCAATCTGCTTGAAGGTCGGATGCTCATGGCAGACTTGTCTACTTTCCCCACTAATTCTTCCTCCTTCTCACCTTTAGCCTTAAACCATTGACTGAAGTTAATGAGAACCTCGTTTTCTTATGAATTGCTAGCCCAGTTTTCTATGTTTAAAAATTCTTATGCCGAGCTTTGTCCATTTGACCTCCAATCATAAACCTACCTCCACAAACATTTTGATGGGTGTTGGGCTTATCCTCCTGCAATATGAGGGTGACTCTCAGCACTAACAAAACTCCTGCAAGTTTAGGTCCAAGAAGCAACCCAAGTGTGTCTCTTGTTCGGAGGAAAAGGAGAACACTTGAAGCAGACATCTTCCAGGGTGAACTCAGGAAGATTAATCCACCAACTTTCAATGGTGAGCACAAGAAAGGAGAAGATGCTAACGCATGGTTGTTAGAAATGAAGAAATGTTTCCAACTACAAGATTACTCATCCCGAGTAGAAGCTATAATTTCCACCTACCACTTGAAAGGGAAGGAAACCACGTGGCGGGATCAACTTAAACAAACCAACAACCTTGATGAGAAAAGAATCTCATGGAGGCAATTCAAGGGATATTTCCAAGAGAAATATGTGTTCGAGCATTACTATGAAAGAAAGATGAAAGAGTTCTTTGAACTCAAGTTGGGAACCATGACAATGGAGGAATATGAGAAGTGGTTCTTTGAATTTTTTAAGTATGTTGACTTCATCAAGAATGAGAAATTCAAAATCCAAATGTTTCTAAGTGGGTTACCCTCTTTCTGCAGTGACAAGATTCAATATGATAACCCCAAAACCTTGGAGGAAACCATAAAGAGAGCAAGGTGTCTATATGAGTAGAGAAAAGGATGACCAGTTTTCCAAAAAGCTTGGAATGACAAGATGATGGATAAGAAGGATCAAAGGTAGAAGGGTTTTAAGCCACCCTTTTTAAGGAATAATTTCTAAGCAAATCAGCACGATCAAGTCACAAAAAATGAAAACACGATTGCATATTCATTTGGAAAAAGGCCAAGGTAATAGTAAATGCAATGTTGGGGATGTGAGGGAAATCATCTATATAGGGATTTCCCTCAGAAAGGAGAAAGAATGAAAATTGTCCACAACATTCAAGAGGATGAAACTATGCAAGACATGGGCAGGAGCATGCCAAGGATTTATGCAGCTTTGGATAACAAGTAGGCAGAGTATCAATATCCCATGATTGAAGTGGAAGGTAAGATCAATAATGATCCCATAGCAATTTTAATTGATTATGAAGCTAGCTATAGTTACATAAATGTTAACATTGTTGAAATATTTCACTTGCAAAGAAGTAAGCATAATAAATCTTGGTTAGTTCAGTTAGCCACGGGGGCTAAGAGGAAAATCAATGAGTTGGTTAAATATTGTTCGATAAACATGAATGGACTCAATACAAAGGTGGATGTAAACATCATACTACTGGGTTTGTATGATTGTCTAATTGGCATGGATTGGTTGGGGAAACATCATGTTTTCCTAGACTATTACAATAACATGATCACATGTCTAGATGAGGAAGGGCAGTAAGGCAAGATTCAAGGAATTCCAAGAGATGCAGTTGTTAGAGAGATTCCAGCTATGCAATTGAAGAAGAACTTCAGGAAAGGATGTCAGATGTTTGCAGCCCATATGGAGGAGGCAACCAAAGATAAGGTTGAAAGCATTGAAGACCATCCAATTTTGAGGGATTTTGAGGATGTTTTTAGAGAAATTTCATTACTACCACCAAAAAGAGACATTGATTTCTCTATTGATTTGGTTCCAGGAGTTTCCCCAGTGTCTAAGACACCTTACAGAATGGGCACACCATAACTATACGAGTTGGACATGTATCTTGAAGAAATTTTGAAGAAAGGGTATATATGACCAAGTGTGTCACCTTAGGGAGCTCTGGTTCTTTTTGTGAAGAAGAAGGATGGAACCTTAAGGTTGTGCATTGATTTCAGACAGCTTAATAAGATCACCATAAAGAATAAGTATCATTTTCCAAGAACTGATGATTTGTTTGACCAGCTTAAAGGTGCAAGAATATTTTTGAAGATTGACTACAAATCAGGCTATCATCAAGTAAGGATAAAAGAAGAAGACATTGGCAAGATAGCATTCAAAACAAGATATGGACATTATGAATTCACAGTAGTGCCTCTTGGGCTATCAAATGCCCTGACAGTTTTTATGTTCCTGGTGAATGGGGTGTTCAGGGAGTACCTAGATAAGTTTGTGATTGTGTTTGTAGATGATATCCTCGTCTATTCTAAATTAGAAGAGGAACATGAGCAGCATTTAAGAATGGTGTTGCAAGTTTTAAGATAGCATAAATTGTATGCTAAGCTAAGTAAGTGCATATTTTACCAAAAGAAGATTCACTACTTAGGGAATATAATTTCAGCAGCGGGGATAGAAGTTGATCCTGAGAAGATAGAGGTCATTAGAGGATGGCCAATGCCAAAGAATGTGACAGAGGTCAGATCATTCACGGTTCTTTCCATTTATTATCGAATATTCATAAAAGTGATGGGTAAAATCATGAAAATGGGTAACACCTCAAGGATTGCAAGTCCAATCACTTATTTGCAAAAGAAGGGAGTGAAATTTGAATGGACCTCCAAGTGTGAAGAGAGTTTTCAAGAGTTGAAGAAAATATTGACAAGTGCACCAATATTGAAGATTGCATATCCAAATGAATATTTTATTGTGTGCATCGATGCATGCAAGGAAGGAATCGGTGGAATTCTTAGTCAAAGGGACCATGTGGTATCTTATGAGTCTAGAAAATTAAAAGAGCATGAGAGGAATTATGCTACACGTGACTTGGAGTTAGAAGTGATTGTAAATGCATTGAAAATTTGGAGGCATTACCTTATGGGTAAGAAATTCAAGATAAAAATAGACCATTGTGGTCTTAAACATTTGTTTGGACAACCAACACTAAATGCTAGACAAACTAGATGGATGGAATTTCTGAGTGAATATGACTTTGAAATTAAGCATATAAAAGGAAAAGAAAATCAAGTAGTTGATGCACTTAGCAAGAGAGCTCATGAAGTGCATGTGGCAGCCATCAGCATGTATAGGACAGATTTGAAAGATCAAATTATTGCAATAGCAAATTCATATCAATAATATGTGAAAATAAAAGAAACATTACAATAAGGAAATTTTCAGCAGAAATTTAATTTTTATGAGTTGAAAGAAGATGGAATTCTCATGTACAAGGGAAAAGTATATGTGCCAAATTCCAATGAGTTGAAAAATGCAATTCTGAAGGAAATGCACAATGTGCCCTACACCGAGCACCTAGGATATCAGAAGACAATTGTATCTATGAGAAGTCAATACTTTTGGTCAGGAATGAAGAAAGAAGTGGTCAGTTACATAGACAAATGTCTAGAATGCCAAAAATTGAAGACAAAGAATAGACATCCAGCAGGTTTTCTACAGCCATTGCCCATTCTGGAATGGAAGTGGGAAGTTGTCACGGTTGATTTTATTACTAAGCTTCCTAGAAAAGTGAATCAGCATGATTCCATCATGGTGGTGGTGGATAAATTGACTAAAGCATCACATTTTATTCCAGTAAATACTACACACAAGGCAACAAATATTGCATATATCTACAGGAAAGAAGTTTCTAGGCTACATCGAGTACCTAAGGCAATAGTTTCAGATAGAGATCCAAAGTTCATATCCAATTTTAGGAAGGGTTTGTTTAAGGGCTTTGGAACAAATTTGAACCTCAATACAATATATCATCCAGAGTCAGATGGGAAAACAGAGAGGACGAACGGGATAATTGAGGACATGCTTAGAATGTGTGTAATGGATCAGCTATCAAAGTGGGAATATTATATTCATTTAGTTGAATTTTCCTACAATAATGGGTGACGGACCTCATTGAAAATGAGTCCATTTGAAGCATTGTATGGCAGAAAATGTAACACTCTGGAGAGTTGGGATAATCCAGCAGAGAGAGCAATTTTTGGGGAAAATTTGTTGAAGGAAATGGAAGAACAGAGGACAAGGATAAAGAAGAATTTAAAGGATGCCCAGGATAGGAAGAAAATTTATGCAAACAAGAATAGAGTTTTCAGAGATTTTAAAGTAGACGAACATGTGTTTTGAAAGTGAAGGCAAAGAGAATTTCACTAAGATTAGGAAGTTCCCCGAAGTTGGCAGTGAGATATTATGGACCTTTTGAAATATTAGAAAATATAGGGCCAGTTTCATACATGCTAGCATTACCTGCATCCATGAGAGTGCATAATGTATTTCATGTATCATTATTAAAGAAGTATGTACCTAATCCTAACCACATAATTGATTGGAATGTGATCCAGGTGGAGCACGAAGGGGATTTCCGGGTGGAACCAGTACATATCCTAGACCAAAAATTCAAAGTGCTCATAAACAAATCCATAGGGATGGTAAAGGTTCAATGGAACTACTATAGTCCTGAATATGAAAAATGGAGAATGAAGAAAACATGCGGGAAGAGTACCCACATATTTTTGACAATTTTGAAGAAGACAGAATGCAAGACTCTATTTTGGAAAGCTAGAGTTCTGGAACCACATCTTAGAGTCCTATCCAACTATGTTGGGGACCTTGATAAACGAATGGTTCATTCCTTGTGTTATCCTTGATAAACGGATGGTACATATCTTGGGTCAACTCTGATAAATGAATGGTTCATTCCTTGGGTCAGTGAGTTGAGAGGAATAAGAGATTGATGGTTGGAACTGTTGTTGGAGTTGTTAAATTGCAGAATTTTATTTCTAAGTATTGTGATGTAAAATTTGCACATATATATAGGCATAGATTGTGCACAATTGTAGGGGAGGGAGAATGTAACATCCCCATTATAATCCCCAGTTTAATTAAAGCTTATGTGGATATAATGTGTGCCTATGGCCAAACAATGTAATATATGAGTTGTATCTCTATGTTTTAATAATAAATGTGATGCTAGTTGCTAAGGGGACATGGAAAAGAGATGGGGGATAAATTAATCCACAAGAGGGGGGAGTTTCTAGGATAATGGCTAAGAGGGGGAAAGGGGGGAATTACTAATGTATATTAATTCAATCCATTTTCCTAAACTTGT
>JASDQU010107089.1:33771-50661 GCA_032191745.1 Picea mariana
GATTGTTTGTTGCTTCTCCTAGTCCCCATTCAAATCTGATTTCTTGATTTCCACTGAGATCTATTGTGATCCCCCCACTCTTGCCACCCCTAAAAAATTCATGATGTTATAGGAGTAGCTCAAGAAGTAATGCACTGTATCAAAATAGAGAAACCTTTTGTTGTGGTATTGAAATTAGATCTCCTCAAGGATTATGATACAACAAACTTGCTTTATTTAATTCTAACACTTATACATGTAAGGGTCTCGGGTTCAGTTGGTAAACTAGATCATGAGTTGTCTTTTATTAGTCTTATTTATTATACTTATCAATGGCTTGGCACCCTCTTTTTTCAAACCATCAAGAGTACTCATGTAGGGTTACCTTTTGACATCCTGTCTCTTTCTAATTATAATTGAAGGGCCCAACAAAGATATAATTGAGGGAAAGAGGTTTGGTGTCATGAACCCAAGAGTCTTTCCTAAACTTTTTCATTTTGTAATATTATGTCGCGTGGCATCATGTTGTCTCAACCATAATTCCTTGATCGACCTATGCCTACTACAACCAGACTATGCCTCTTTGTTCAAAGTCTGCCCATAAATTCTCTTTAAGCTACAATAGTTAGATGCACCAAATCCTAATCAACTTAGATTGTCCAACAATCACCCTAGATGTGTCTCCAATCATGGGCCTCAAAACATTCTACATAAATACTTATACTTAGCCAATTTAACACTTGGTCAACATAAGCATACATGGGACCAAATATTCAATACATATGGAACATCCACAAGGAACATCACTTAAGGATGGATGGAACCCAAGATAGGTACCTAACACCCATGTAATATATACAAGAATTTTATGTGATGCAATGGAGGATCTTGACCACTACTTGTAGCTCAATTACAATGTACAAAGAAACTAAGACAATATTCCTTCTGCCAAGTTTGCTAAACAACCTTACACACCAACCCTTGAATATTTTGTAGGCCTGCCTCCTACAAGTCATGTCTTCATCTCCATCACTTATTCACTCTAATTCAACCTGTGGTCCCAAATCCTTGAACAAGACTACCATAGATCTCCTTGATGACTCTTGCTTCCTTCATGATCAATCAATGATGATGCTTGAGCTTTATGAGGTGTATACTTACTTATATGGACCTTGTCATGCACTTAGCAAGTCGTATTTGTTATAACATGAAGCTGTCTAGGGTCACCGTTGATAGCCATGAGCGCAGGAAAGTAGGCGAGTGCAGTTTGTAGTGGCAAAAATCCCCTGTTCATTTCTATTTGGTGCCATCTCTAGATACAGTTGGAAGGTTTCCACAATTGCCAGGCGGATAAAACTTTGGCGGGGGCACTAAAATATTCAGTGCACCCAGATCTCAAATCCCATTCAGATCAATGGCCTCAAATCATTTCGGGGATGCAACATGCTCGGGCGTTAAAAGGCCTTGAGCGAGACGAAATCCTAACCACAATTTTGCGGGGGTGGCTACGTGGTGAGATTCGGTGCATTTCAGGCCCAAAAGTGGTGTGGGCCTAAACTGCTTCCCGTGGCCCTAAAATCACGTGCGCGTATGATGTCGTATCCGACAATGACACATGGCCTCCCCCTAATCATCAAGTTGCTTCTCTAATCTCGAGGAGGATTCAGTTAATGAAAAAGGAACAATAGCTAAAACCTCAACTCAGTCCATAAATAGGAATCTTGGAAGCTATGGCCGAGGAGATAGAACTTTCAGCTTGAGGTACCAACTGGATGGTTTCTTCTTGCAGGTCCATACCGATCTGAGCTTGCGTCTGACAGGAGTAAACACACACAGTCTGATAGAAGGAGGCACATACGAAAGGATTTGAATGGAATGGCTAGATCACACTCCTGGCAGTTGTGAACTTGTTCGATTATAAATAGATCAGTTCAAGATTTTGTTCAGGTCGTCAAATGGTTGAGCAAAGCTCCCTATTTTGTAATATTTTGATACCAGAGTTGTTCTTTGGTTATGTATGAGACTTGATACTTTCTCATTAATAGAAGTCATCTTCTTTCATCATCTTGTTTAATCTATGCTGAAACACTCGTGCATGGAGGATCCAGATGAGGGTTGTAGTTGTATTGAAATGTAGGTTTGATTATAAGGCTGCTGTGACCTGTTTCGGTATTTTCTTTGTTTCATTGTTTTATCTTATGCTCAAATGCTCGTGCATGGAAGATCCATACGAGTGGATGTAGTTGCATGGTAATGGAGGTTTGATTATTATGCTGCTGTGATATATTTCAGTGTCTGAAACTTAAGTTCAAGAGTGCTCTTGTGCCCGAGTTTTTCTTCACCAAGCTGCTTGAAGGCCGAATGCTCATGACAGACTTGTACACCTTTCTCACTAAGTATTCCCCCTTCTCACTTATAACCTTAAACCACTGATTGAAGTTAATGAGGACCTCATTTTCCTATGCATTGCTTGTCCAGTTTCTGTGTTAAAACATTCTTGTACTGAGCTTTGTCCATTTGACCTCCATTCATAAACTTGCCTCCACAAACATTTTGATGGGTATTGGGCTTATCCTCTTGCAATCTGAGGGTGACTCTCAGTGCTAACATTATTGGTGTCATTTCCATGGAATGAGTTGAAGACATTTCCCTGGGATTGAATGACAAAGAAATTCTGATTCTGAAGGTGCATAAGAAAATAGTACCTTAAATATTGCAACTTGCACCTGGTGACTCCACTGTTTCAGTTGTGGCTCCCAAAGCCAGACACACGATGTCTACTCCACAACTTCCTCTAGCAACACTTGAAGCTAACCCATAAAACATTATCAAGAAATGAAATACCTCTCAAGAAGGGCTTTCAACTGCTGTACCAGGTGATTATGGTAATCTACGTGATTCTTCTTTTAAAACTCTAGTAACTATATCTAATTCTCCTTTTATACCATCTGCTGGAGTTTCTAGAAGTTTATATTTTGAAATCCTTCCTATTGATCTCCCCCCTTCTAGTCTTCATTTGGAAGGAGAAAGTTTTGAAACTTCCATTTCCCCCAATATTGTAAAGTGGTTTAGACCCATGATCTTAGAATATTTTCCCACTTTGGGTTTTCCTACTCCTCCTCCTATCAAAGTTGTTGTATCTAAAGAGGGGGAAAATTATTTTCCCCTGAACCCTATACCATCCTCCTCCAACACTCAACCGTTTACCCTTTCCCCTAGAAACACAACAACAGTCCTACCTTTCCTAACTCCATCTCCTCCTTGTTCTCCTACAATTCACATCTCAATGGCAGGTGCTAATCTTCCTAGAAACAGGATGGATTCCATAGTGGCCGCTAGATATTCCACCCTTGTTTTACCACAACCTATGAATGCTCTCCCAGTTGGAGACTACCTTAATTACATTCCCAAGTTCAATGGGGAGGAAGACATAACTGCAGAAGAACACCTTTCAAATTTTTATAGTTATGCATATAATATTAACATTGAAAACGAAGATTCGTGGATGAGAGTTTTTGTACAGAGTCTTGATGGTGAGGCTAGGAAATGGTTTAGGGGTTTGACTCCTGGATCTATTATTGGGATTAAAGCTCTGGATGATTCATTCTTGAGGCATTGGGGGGATAAAACAATTTTTCTTTATTATATTATAGATTTGGGTCACTTAAGAGGAAAGAGGGGGAATCTGTTTCAGACTTCTCAAGAAGATTTAATAAGATGTACAATAATATTCCCACTGAAATAAAGCCTACAAAAACCTCTGCCAAGAATACTTATGCCAGTGATTTTGACCCTAAGTTTTTCCTCTTGTTGAGAGAAAGAAGTGCTACCTCTTTATCTCATATGCAAGATGCAACCCTTGAAGTAGAGTCTAATATATTGGCAGCTGACAAACTTAGGAGTAAATCTGATAGAGACAGAAGAAAAGGTAGGGCTGAAGCTTAAACCTCTAATTCCTTTGCTACCTACCCTCAAGTGGATGAGTTAACAAAGTTGGTAAAATCACTTTCTGCAGAAATGGGGAAAATGAAATTTGAAGGAAAGCAGAGCTATAGGAACCCCCAAAATGCTAATAACAAGGGTAATTTCAAAAGACCCAATAATTCCCCTTAGACAATCCAGAGTGATCAAAGAAATAGGGATAGGGATGATAAAAAAATCCAAGCCCCTCTCCAAAATAACCTTGTTACTGATGAAGAAGGAGAGGAAGAAGATGCAGATCCTGAAATCAGTTATCTTGGTGACACCTCTTCATATCCTCATTTAACACAATCTGAATATGAAGAGGCTCTCATGGGTAGCCAACAAAATGAGCCGAGCAAAGGGGAAAGGACCAGTGACAATCCAAATAGATACAACCTAAGGTCCAAGAAGAAAGAGGGAGAGCCTGACATTCCTGATCAGACTACTAGAACATTGAATCCTGCTAAGGATGTGGCATCTAGTAGCTAAAAAAAAGAGGCACAAAACCCCCAGGCAGTGGTTAAGAGCCACACCCCAAAAGTTAAGGAGATTCTGAAGCCTCCCTCCTCTTTTAGCTTTGAGAATGAGATTCAAAAGATTAAAATCCCTGTACCTTTTTTGGATCTAGTTAAGAATGAGGATTTCAAAAGGTACCTTTCCAAAATACTGCAGCCTGAACCTTCATCTTATCCTATAGATTCATTCAAATTCCAAGATGAAAAACCAGTTGTCATACTAGGACCTTTGGTAGAGGATAGGGATGACTCCTCCTCTCCTTTCTATACATCATTGAACATTCATGATAAAGTGCTACACAACTGTTTGATGGATTTAGGGGAATCTCATAATCTCATGCCTAAGACTATCATGGATGAGCTTGGGTTGGAGGTTACAAAAACCTACCATGACCTATACTCATTTGATTCTAGGAAGGTGAATTGTTTTGGGGTTATCAAAGATCTGGCTGTTTCCTTATTCCAGTTGCAAATGAAAAGTGTGGTCATGGATATTGTGGTGGCTGATGTCCCCCCTAAGTTTGGGATGCTCTTGTCTAGATATTGGATCAAAATACTAGGGGGAACTTTGCAAATGGATCTTTCATACGCCACCATTCTTGTGTTTGGGGGGGAACATAGAAGGATTTATAGGGAAGCACAACTTGCTTACATTATCAGTGATGAAGCAAATCCTACCAACCACCCTATTTTTGCAGTTGATACTGATTTGGAAACCAATATGCTACATCTCACTGATGATCCTCAAAAACCTATTGAAATCAGAATTTAACCTATTACCTCTTGTGAGAATCCTCCTCCTAATACCTATGTTTGGAAGATGTTTTTTGATGGAGCCTCTTCTAGGGAAAATGCTGGTGCTGGGGTAGTCTTTATTTTCCCTACCTAAGAGATCATATATATGTCTTACAAGTTTGAATTTGAAACAACAAACAATGTGGCAGAATGTGATGCTCTTGTTTTGTGCTTGAGGGCTGCCAAAGACATGAAGATTGAAGAGATAACAATGTTTAGAGATGCCGAGTTGATTGTTCATCAAGTCACAAATCAGTATCAGGATAAGCACCCTAGGTTAAGGGCCTACAGAAATGAAGTCTGGGATCTTGTTGATAGGTTCTTCTTGAATTTTAATATCTCATTTGTTCCAAGAGAGGATAACACTATGGAAAATTCCTTTGTTGTTTCAACAAGTAAGTTCAGGGTTCCTTTGCCTCCGAAACTGAAGTGTGATGTGGAAGTAAAGTATAGACCTTCTATTCCCGACAATGTCAAACATTGGAAGGTTTTTGAGGATGATCTTGAGATAAAAAGGTTTCTTGAGACTGTGGATGAATTCTCTGCTTTACAAATTGATCAAGTTCAGGATACTGAAGAAAACCCCCATGATGATATTTTTCTGAATAAAATTGTTGATCATCATCTTTTTCAGCTACCCAGTAACCATATTCCAAAGGGACTTGTCTCCCTGGAGAGATTGTTTGATAGAAATGATGTTCCTATGAAGGTTAAAGGTTAAATTGAAGATATTGATGTGACTGAATGCAATTTAGGAACATGGGACGATCCAAAATATGTCAAATTGTCTAGCAGCTTGTCGAAGGAACAAAGGGCTGAGTATATCAAGCTTTTGAGAAAATTTGCAAATGTGGTTGCATGGAAATATGAAGATCTAAGGACATATGACACAAACATTATTGAGAATAATATCCCTTTGAAAGAAGAGACCAAGCCATTTAGGAAGAAACTCAGACAAATAAATCCCATGCTGCTGCCTATTATGAAAAAAGAAGTGAAAAAGATGTTGGATGCCCAGATCATCATCCCTTTGAGATATTTAGAATGGGTGGCTAACTTGGTGCCTGTGAGGAAGAAAAATGGGGAAATCAAGTTATGTGTTGATTTCATGAATTTGAATAGGAGCTCCAAAAAAGATAACTACCCCTTTCCAAATATGGAGCACATTTTGCAGAGAGTGACTAGTTCATCTAGGATGTCTATGATTGATGGATTCTATGGCTACAATTAGATCTCTATCCTACCTAAAGATAGAGAGAAGACAACCTTAACTACTCCTTGGGGCACATTCATGTATGCTAAAATGCCCTTTGGATTGATGAATGCAGGAGAAACCTTCCAACGATCCATGGACATCGCCTTCATTGGGGAGAAAGAAAAATTTGTAGTCATCTATTTGGATGACATTACAATGTTCTCAAAGTCTGACAAAGAGCATTGTCGTCATTTGAAGAAGGTCTTCCTGAAATGCAGATG
Organism: Picea mariana; assembly: GCA_032191745.1. Taxonomy (NCBI): domain Eukaryota; kingdom Viridiplantae; phylum Streptophyta; class Pinopsida; order Pinales; family Pinaceae; genus Picea; species Picea mariana. The sequence goes on from JASDQU010107089.1 coordinate 40,500, forward strand.
GTTTGGTCTCTCCCTCAATTCTAAGAAATATTTGTTTGCTATGAAGGAGGGAAAATTATTGAGGCATATTATGTCAGAAGAAGGGGTAAGAATTGATCCAAGCAGAGTAGAGGCCAGCCAGTCTTTATCTTTTCCCAGATCCAAGAAATAGGTTTATTTTTTCTTGGGTAAAATCAATTTTCTAAGAAGGTTCATCTCTAATTTCGCTAAGTTGTTTAAGCACATTACAACCATGCTTAGAAAAGGAAGCGAGGTGAAATGGACTGCTGAGTCCAGAAATTATTTTGGCCAAATCAAAAGGGCTTTGACTGAAGCACTTGTGCTCATTAGCCCTAACTATTCTAAGGAATTTCTGATATTTTCTTTTGCCTCATCTGATACATTGGCTGTTGTTTTGCTAAAGAAAAATACATAGGGGTTAGAGTAACCTATTTCCTTTTTCAGTAGAGCATTGAGGGATGCATAAATGAGATATGATATCATGGAGAAGCATGCATATGCTTTCGTCAAAGCCCTCAAGGCTTTAATAATATATGTTATGCATTCAAATATTGTTGCATATGTTTCCTCAGCCTCAGTAAAGGAGATATTGATCCAGCCTGACATAGATGGGAAGAGAAGCAAATGGATTGCTAAAATTCTGGAATTTGACCTTGAAATGAAGCCCACTAAACTGGTAAAAGGCCAAGGTTTAGCCAAGATGTTGGTTGAATCAAACTACAAGGCTTTAGGGGTTAATTTCATGAACATAAACTCAGAAAATTAGCAATCTGAGATTGTTGATAAAGACTCTCATGTCAGCCTCAATTTGGCAAAATGCACTTGGTATAAAGACATCATATATTTTTTGCAAAAGTTGCGGCCTCTTGATGGTTTGGACAAAAACAAGGTAAGAGCTTTGAAGCTCAAAGAAATCAAATATTGTCTCATTGATCAAGTTTTGTATTGGAGGGATCCTCTAGGAGTTCTGTTGAGATGTCTAGATCCACGGGAGGCCCAAAGAGATATGACTGATTTTCATGACAACTTATGTGGGGGACATCATTTCTGGAGGACCACAACTTAAAACATCCTCAGAGATGGGTATTTCTGGCCCAACATTTTTACTGATGTTTGTGCAAAGATTAGAGCTTGTGTTAAATGCCAAAGGTTTTTTGGAAAGCAACAACTCAAATATTTGCCGTTGAAGCCTACAATGGTTTCTGGACCTTTTCAACAGTGGGGTCTTTACTTCATCGGAGAAATCCACCCAGCCTCAAGTGGTTAGCACAAGTGAATTTTGACTGCCACTGATTATTTCACCAAGTGGATAAAATCCATTCGTACAAGAAGTTCCTCCCACAAGGTAATCATTAGCTTTCTTGAAGGTATCATGTCCAAATTTGGTTGTCCAAGCAACAATGCTGCCTCCTTCAAAGCTGAACCATTGATCAAGTTCTGTGAACTTTATGGGATTACATTAATCCATTCTACTCCTTACTACCCTTAGGGAAATGGTTTAGTAGAGTCCTCTAAAAAGAGCCATAAAGATCATCAAAAAATTGTTAGAAGACAAAAAGAAATCCTGAGACTCAAAGTTGAAATTTGCATTATGGGCTGATAGAGTCACCACAAAGAGGTCACTGGGTGTTTCCCCTTTTCATATTGTATATGGGGTTGAGGCTATTTTTCCTACTCAGCTTGACTTTCCTATGGAAAAATTCTTCCAGGACTACCAAGGAGAACCTGATGATATGGTCAGAAGGATACAACAACTTGTAGAAGTACAACATGCTAGGGAGAAACTACTTGATAAAGCTCAGGATCACTAGTAGAAAACAAAACGAGCCTTTGACAAGAGGGAAACCAAGGAAGATTTTTAGCTGGGGGATCTGGTGCTCAAGTGGGATTCCCCCAAGCAAGACAAAGGTAAACATGGCAAATTTGAAGCCTTATGGATTGGTCCTTTCAAGATTTCTGAAGTATTTTCAAATAACACCTATAAGTTGCAGAGCTTGGAGGATTCCAAAATTTTTGGTGGCCCTATCAATTGGCACTTTTTGAAGAAGTATTTTGCTTAAGCCATGATTGGATTTACACCATTGTAATTAACACTTCCTTTTTATTTTCTGTTTGAATAAGAGACTCCATGACCCAAAAGCTAAGGCACTTGAATTGCATGTTCTTAGCAGCTCGCAGGGGGCATGCAATCCCTTGTGGAGCCAAATGTTATCACATAAAGTTGTCTAGGGTCACAGTTGACAACCATGAGCACAGACAAGCAGGCGAGTGCAGTTTGCAGTGGAAAAAATCCCTTGTTCATTTCGATTTGGTGCCATCTCTAGACATAGTTGGAAGGTTTCCACAATTGGTAGGTAGACAAAACTTTGGCATGGGCGATAAAATAGCCAGCGCACTTAGATCTCAGATCCCATTCAAATCAACGACCTCAAATCATTTCAGGGATGCAACATGCTTAGGCGTTAAAATTCCTTGAGTGGGCCGAAGTCCTAACCATGATTTTGCGAGGTGGTTACGTGGTGAGAAGCGGTGCATTTCGGGCCCAAAAGTGGTGTGGGCCTAAACCACTTCCCGCAGCCCCGAAATCACATGCGCGTATGATGTCGTATCTAATAACAACATGTGGCCTCCCCCTAATTGTTAATTCGCTTCTTCGATCCTGAGGAGGATTCAATTAATGAAAAAGGACCGGTCGCTGAAACCTTAGCTCAATCCATAAATAGGAAGCTTGGAATATATGGCTGAGGAGACATAACTGTTAGCCCAAGGTACCAACTAGATGGTTTCTTCCTGCATGCCCATACTGATCCGTGCTTGCATATGATAGGAGGAAACACACACAGTCTGACAAAAGGAGGCACAAACATAAGGCTTTGAATGGAATGGCCATATCACACTCTTGACAGTTGTGAGCTAGTCTGATTATAAATAGATCAGCCCAAGATTTTTTTTTGGGTTGTCGAATGGTTGAGCATACTCCCTATTTTGTAATATTTTGATACCAGAGTTGTTCTCTGGTTATGTATGAGACTTGAGACTTTCTCATTAATAGAAGTCAACTTCTTTCATCATCTTGTTTAATCTATCCTGAAACACTTGTGCATGGAGGATCCACATGAGGGTTGTAGTTGTATTGTAATGTAGGTTTGATTATAAGGCTGTTGTGACCTATTTCAGTACCTTTTTTGTTGATGTTTTTAAGTTTCAGTGGTGAGGAGTTTTGCATGTGTTGTTCAGATAATCCATAGTTGGTGTCATTTCGTCATCGACGTTTCGAATCCGAATCAGGATTCATCATCAGGACTAATGTTTCCCCTTATGCTGAAATGTTCATGCATGGAAGATCCAGATGAGTGGTTGTAGTTGCATGGTAATGGAAGTTTGATTATTATGCTGCTGTGATATATTTCAGTGTTTGAAACTTAATTTCAAGAGTACTCTTGTGCCTGGCTTTTTCTTCACCAAGCTGCTTGAAGGCTAAATTCTCATGGAAGACTAGTACACCTTTCTCACTAAGTCTTCCCCCTTCTCACTTTTAACCTTAAACCACTGACTGAAGTTAATGAGGACCTCATTTCCCTATGCATTGCTTGTCCAGTTTCTGTGTTAAAACGTTCTTGTACTGAGCTTTGTCCATTTGAACTCCATTCATAAACTTACCTCCACAAACATTTTGATGGGTACTGGGTTTATCCTCTTGCAATCTGAGGGTGACTCTCAGTGATAACAATATCCTCCAAGTGGACCCAAGTTCACTTCAATCTGACTCGTTCCATTGAACAATTCCATCATGTTGGGTCCATGTCTAAGTTGTCTTGAGATTGCTATGTCATCTCAAGCAAGTTATGTTGTCTTGATCTTGCTACATTGTTTGGAGTCCACTGAGATCACCTTGTCGCCTCATCTGTATCCAAGTGCACCCACGTGAGTTGACTTGTTTAGTCGCATCTTCATCCATCAAAGGAAAATTTTGCAAGTTATGGGAACAAGTCTCCTTTGGGTCAACATGTTCTGCTCGTGTGCCTAAGGAATCCCAATCATTGTATAAGGGCAACATGAATGGTCATCACTCCATCCAACTAATTGGGTTGGTGCTTTTATCATCCATTCTTCCGCAAAAAACATTGTACACTAGGCATGGAAGTGTGCCTACTTCCATCCTCGGGCAAAGACCTCAGATCCTCCCCCACTAAACTTGTTGTCATCTTAGAAAAATCCAATGATCACGTGACTAAGTGTGTGAAGGTGTAATTTCTCAACATCATGGATCATGTCCCCATATTGCTACAATGCCTCGTTTCTTTCCCAACTATTCCCTTCCTTGGGTCTGTTCTTCCAACGAATGAAGTACTCTTATCTCTTAATTTTGTCATGGTAGGAGGCCCTATGTGTAAGTATATCCTTCACCTTCAACTTTTATTTATTCACAATTGACGCAGGAGCTCAGGATAGTTCTACCCTTCTAGGATAATCATCATAAATCCTATAAGGCTTTAGTTGATTTATGTAAAACTGGATGGTGAGCCCTCATGTCATTCTAGAGCTCCAATCTGTAGGTGACATTTCCAATATTCTCGAGGACTTTGAATGGACTCTCAAACCTATACACCAAGGCACCAACCATGTTAGTAGGTGGCTTGAACCATTCTCTACCCATCTTGAGCAAGACTAACTCATCCACTTTGAACTCTGCATCCCTCATATCTCAATCTGCCCAATGATTCATCCATTCCATCACATTCATCAACTAAACATGGGTTTTCTTGGGTGACAACTTTAATTGAGTGGTGAAGTATCTCATCACCACATTGTTCATCTTCACAATGAATGGCTTTCCAAACAAGTAGTGTCTCCATGCTTGTAGGTAATGCACAACTGCCTTCTCATGAATAACGTAACTCCATTCATGATATTGTATCTTTCTACTCTCATAGGCCACTAGATGACCTTCCCCTGACAAAAACCCACCAATGGTGAAGTTTGAGGCATCCATCTACACCTCAAATGACTACTTAAAGTTAAATAGCTTCAACATAGGTGTTGAGACAAGTTTGTGCTTCATCTCGCAGATCTTTTCCCAACATTTATCCATCCAACTTCGTGACTCATTCTTTTTCAACAAGTCACTCAATGGTGCTGAAATATTAGAGTAGCCCTCCGCAAACCTGCGGTAATAGTTATCCAAACCAATGAAACTTCTTACCTCATGGATTGTCTTGGGTTCCTCCCAATCCTCAATTGCCCTTATATTTGTAGGAATAATGCAATGCATCCTTTTCCAATCCAATGGCCCAAGAATAAGGAATTTCAATCTACCCAAAGAAACACTTGGACTTGTTCAAGTATAGTTGGTTCTGCCTTAACACTTCAAAGATTTCCATCATTCATCAATGTGCAAAAGGTGGCTAAGAAATTACACAAGCCAAAAGGCATGACAATAAACTCAAAATTACCACACCTTGTCATAATGGATCTCTTTGCCTCATCTCCTTCTACAATATTCACTTGGTAGTATCCCTGCCTCAAGCCCAACTCTAAGAAGACCTTGGCCTCAATCTAACTTGTCAAGGCAATCCATGACTATAGGTAGGGGATACCAATTCTTGATGGTCTGCTTATTCAATGCACTGTAGTCCAAGAACATCCACAACTCTAAAGTGTCCTTCTTATTTTGGAAGAGAAAAAGTGCACCATACAAGGGTCTATAAGGTCAAATTAATCTAACATCAACCAATTATGTGAAAAATATCATCTCAACTCTTGCAACTTAGGACATGAAAGTTGATATGAAATTATTACCAAAGGTTGCATCCCCAATCCCAACTCAGTATGATGATAAACTATGCACCTAGATGGGATAACTTTTGGTAGCAAATCAAGCATTTGATCTGCAAAATCATCCAACACATTGGCAAGTGTTAGTGAAATAGGCATCCACACTCCACCCTCGTCCACTTCTGCTGTGACTAGTGCAAATTTTTTTGATTTAGGGTGCTTGGCCACCCTCTTCATGCTCAGTGCGAAGATAATCCACACCCTTCCATCTAGATTCCTTGTTGTTTTCCACACAACATAGGCATTCCTCTCACCAAGTATAACCAACTTATCCAAATGGCACGAGGAACAATTGCGTCCTCCTTAGGAACTCTTGGCCAAGAATGACCTCAATTTCATCCATCCCCAACATTGTGAATCCAACTCGACCCTTCCACTTATCCAACTAAATTTGAATTTCAGATGCAACCTCAGTAAATGCACTAACCTTAAAGTTGGATACCTTAACTGAAGCTTCACATGAGCCAACTCTAATCCCAAGTTCACTTGTCAATTCCATCTGCAATAAATTGCGCAGGGAACCAGAGTCAACCAATGCCTGAACTACCCTTCCATTATGATCAAGTATACAAAATAAATTTGATGGTCAAACTATCCTTGGCTGCCATCCAAAGCACCTATCTATTGCAACCTTCCATCCACAAAATTGTGTCATGCACAACCTATTAAAGGGAATGAAGAACAAGAAGAGAAATCAACTTTACCTATGTCTGAAGTGGGTTGTGATGGGTACCGTGTAGTATCATCTCCACAAGGTCTATGGGAGAACATCTTAGTCCAACTGCACTTGGTCCCAAGACACTATACAATGTGTCCTCTAAAACTACAATGTGCATCTTCACTCCATTGAAATGCACTCTAAGGCATGGTGGTACACTTAGCCAGGCTACTCCCGGGATGATTGCAGCCTGTAGAGTTAGCTCAAGAACTTCCTCTACCTTCATCCAACATTGTTCCAAACTTTCATTTGCAATATCACTCCAACACTTGTTCCAAGTATTGTTCCCATGAGCACTCAATTATTCTAAGAATCTTCTTGGTCGAAGGATGATAAAAAAGTTGCCTCAAACTTGTCAAGTCACCCTCCCAACCTAGTGCTTCCTTCTAAAACACGCTGAAGAGAAACCAACACAATTTAGAAACCAATTTCTTGGAGAATTCAATCTTTAATATTGCCTATCATAGACCTAAGAGTCTTTTCATATGGAATTTCCTTGTCTCAGTCATAGTGGCTTGACCAACCTATGCCTACTATAACCGCACTACACCTCTTCACTTAATTTTTTCCCATAAATTTTCTTTAAGATACAATAGTTAGATGCAACAAGTCCTACTCAAATTAGATTGTCCAACAATAACCCTAGGCATGCATCCAACCACAACCCCAAAACATTTTGTAGAAATACTTATACTAAGCCAAGTTAAAACTTAGGAAACATAAGCATACATGGAACTCAACATTAAATACATATAGAACATTTGCAAGGCACAACACATGTGGATGAGAGACACCCAAGCCAGGTGCCAAACACCCTTGTAATATATATAAGATTGTTATATGATACAATGGGGGAGCTTGGCCACTTCTTGTAACTCAATTACAATGTACAAAGAAGCTAAGGCAAGCTACCTTTTTTTGAGTCTACCGAACAACCTTGCACACCAATCCCTAAAGCTTTCACAGGCATGCCTCCTATAGGTCTTGTCTTTTTCTCTGTCACTTAACCACTCTAAATCAACCTATGGTGTTAAATCCTTCAACAAGACTACCACAGATCTCCTTGATGACTCTTTCTTCCTTCTTTATGGATTGATGATGATGCCTTATCTCCATGAGGCGTCCACTTACTTATAAGGACCTTGCCATGCACTTATCAAGTCGTTTCCTCCAATTGGACCCAATTTCGCCTCAAGCCAACTTGTTCCACTAACCATTTTGTTGTGTTAGGTCCATGTCCAAGCTGTCTCCAACCTACTACGTTATCTCAAGTCCATCAAGGTCACCCCGTCGCCACATCTATGCCCAAGCACACCCAAAGTGTGCCCAAGTGGGATGAGGCATCCAATCGTGTCTCCATCCCTCAAAGACAACTTCCACAAGTCATGGGGACAAGTCTTCTTTGGGCCCACACATTCAACTCCTGCACCCAAGACATCCCAAACACCATATAAAGACAACATGGATGGTCACCACTTTATCTAACTAATTGGGTAGTTGTGTCTAGCATCTATTTGTCTGTAAAAAACCTTCCACACATGACTCCTATCTTCTTAGCATAATGTTGAACCTTTTAACAAAGGTAATACAAGTTTAAGGGAGGAAATTACAAATTTTGTCAATTCTATTAATAGGTTTTATAGGTTGGAGGTGGGAAGCGGCTATTTCGATGCACTTTTGCTTGGTGAACTAGGAGCCATGAATAATCATGACTCACACCCTACCATCCTTTCTAATCCTATAGGGGAAGGTGCTAGGGTTAAAAGGAAGTAATCCTCCATGCCATTCAAAGGTTACAAAGGCAAGAAGTGTGTTAAAAAGAAGCCAATAATTAACTTGGTCCTTAGAGAATATATAAGAATGAATCAATTCATGAGGCAAGAAAGCAAATCTCTTACTAGTTACTTCTATGGATGATTCATTTCAAAGTCAAATTTGAAGGAATGGATAAAGCAAGTATGGGAGCCACAACTCATTTATACTCCAATGTATGATCTATTGGTAAGTGGATGAATGTCCTTTATATTCCTATCCAATGATGATGCAAATGGTGTATTGTGTAGTTACTAGTGGTGGAATGAATCCCCTTTGCATCTTTTCAAGTGGAGCCCTTTATTTGATCCAAGTTAGAGAGATTATTCATCCAACCAATATGGATCAATCTATCAGGACTTCCCCTAGATTTTTGGTCATTGGATGTGTTTTAGGAGATTGGGAATTTGATTGGAACCTTCTTGGAAGTAGATGAGAGATATATGAACTTTTCCCAATTCCCAAAAAATAGGATAAGTTGACCTCAAAGAGGGGTTGGCAGATGAGATATCACTAGAGATCAAAGGGAAAGTATACTAGAAAACCCTAGACTACCTAGGAGTTCCCTTCCAATATGCATATTGTCACTCATACAACCATGTGGCATATGATTTTAATCTCAAAATTACAAATAAAATGTGGAAGAGGAAGGAAAAAGTAGAAGCATCTTAGGTGCAAGGTACCTTAGGTGCTCTTTGGAAGGATAATGATCGTACCTATTCAATTCATGGCCACTAGAGTTATGCATTGTTGTATGAGGCCAAAGGCCTTTATGACTTCGGCTCAATAATTTTCACATAAGCTCAAATATTGGATCTAGAGGTAAAGGATGTACTAATAGGAAACCATCAAGAGCCACAATCTTTTGTGAATTTTTGTAAATACTCTCCCCTTCCATCACTTTTGTAGAATTCTAAGGAATTCAACAATGCCTAGTCATAGGAAGTATGGTTATTTAGGTTATTCCCTACAAAGATTTGTGTGAGAAGGGATCTAGCATTGAGTTAGAATGGTCATGCTCCACTAATTATCCTTTGAAAAATTAAACAAGGGGTTGTGGGGATTCCAAAATTCATAAAATCCTATTGGATGATAATGAAAAGCAATGAGAGGCTTTTGAAGCAACCTATCATGTTGGAAGAGAAAACACTTCTCCTTTTGACCACCCAAAATAGCATCTCCACTCCAAGAAACTAGCCTTAATACTTTCTAAAGAAGGAATAGAGGGAGGCATTGGGTAGTTTTTGGCACAAGGACCTCCTTTCCTCCTCCTAAGGTAGAAAATCCTACATTTCATTACTCTAATCCCAAGCCAAGAAGGAAATTTAGTAGGGTAAAAAAATACATAAAAGATAGGACCCTTAGAGCAAGTTGAGGCCTTCGTAAGGGTTGTCCATGATAATCATGACCTTTAACATTAGGGGTTATGAAACCCATCCAAAAAATGATCCCTAAAGAGTTTGTTATACCTACACCAACATAAGATTATTCTTATTTAGGAAACTATGGGGGAGGGAGCAAAGATTAAGGTGGAATTGAACAAAGTATTGAAGGTATGGGACCTTTTATGTGTTGACTTTGAGGGAAAATCAAGGGGGTTAGCAATGAGGTGGAGGAATAGGGCCTTTATGTTAACTAACTAAAAAATATATGACTTAGGTATTGGAGCAGAGCTCTACTCTTTGGAATTAGGGGAATCCTTCGATGCCATCATATGGACCTGATGGGAATAGGATAAAGTATTGGGAAAAGCTACTTGCTTAGGATCAATTCAAAGTAAATAACCTGATATTGGTT
>JASDQU010107089.1:53475-66632 GCA_032191745.1 Picea mariana
CTAAAATGATTACATTAAGGGTAAAATTTCCCCTTGCTAAATCTATCTCTTTTGATCATTTTAGGTTCCTTCTAAGGAGAAAAATTCATGAATTTTTGTTGGTTAAAAAGATTGATTTTTGTATTAAAAAAAGTGTTGGAGCCTCACTGGCCAACTTGATAATATAGAAAAATAAGCTAATCACTTGTCAACTTTCCAAAAAACCTACAAAAATGGATGAGATGACTAGTGCATATAGTGTTTTTTCCTTTGCAGAAGAGAACCAAAAAATTGACTGGTATAATTCTATAAAATGATACTAATATCATAAGGATTTTGAAATACACAATAAAACCAAAGATTGAAGAAATAAATGAACACTTTATGCTTCATTATAGTTCTATGATGTTGGCTTGGCTTCTTGTTTTATCCCTTCCATGTCCATTTTCCCATGATCTTGATAAACTAATTCTTTCTCTTGTCCTTCATCTAGAACTAAGTCGATTGACATCTTATAAAATGCTACCAGTGATTGAGATATTTTAGCCAAATTTGTTATCATTTCCTAAATCACTCTGCACTTGGTCTCTAGCTTCTTTATTTGGAATAATGGGACACCAAGATATTGAATGCAGATTTTGTAATAGTCATTTCCAGCCATCAAATAGTGTCCAAAATTTTATTTCCATATCTAAAATTTCACCTCATACTTCATCCTCATGCTTGGTAGAAGACAATTTATTGTTGGAGCAACCTACATCCTCTTTGCTTGAGGGTCTGTTTGACGTTTGTCATGCAAATTTGCCTTTGGAGAGGCGCGTAGTTAATCTTTTGCATATTGATGACGGGCTTCCATATACCTTTTCCAGACCATATTTCATCCATCATTGACATTGGATCGAGTTAGAATATGCTAGAGCATGATATCATACTTCATATTTTTTTATTCACTGCCATGTATGTAATGTAATTTCATCTTGCAACCATGACATACTAGATATTCTAGCATATATATGTCTTATTTTTTATGTAACCTTGTTTTGGATCCTTACCAAACACAAGGGTAGAGTTCATGGTCTTGAGATGATGCTTGGATGGTTGCATTGGCTATTTGACATCACTTAGCCTCTTCTTTCATCCTAGGTTAGAGTAGTGTAGGATCAAGAAGCTCAATGCATGTGAGCACTAGTTAACTTTCATGTATCTTTTTGGCATTGTTGTAGCCAAATTTTGAACTCTTGGTGATGTGTGTGTATCTATATATATATAACATATATATATATGTTATTATATATATATATATATATATATATATATATGTTATATGTTATATATAATATCCATTACATATATATGTTACAAAATATATATAATGGATATATATTTATACTTTAATACTAGGGCTTAACATGTTACAAAATGGACCAAAAGGTCTAACTACTTCTAACTAACTTCTTCCTTCCACGTGCATTGACCTCTGAAAATTCACTAATTGTCTTCCTTTCTTCCGCGTGCACTTCTCCTTAGCTAAATCGTCGCATGGTTTACTCATGCGCGATTCCCAAAACTTACCCAAAATGTCCTGCTCCAACAGGCCCCCAACACTCACCTGTGGCTCATCTCGAGCCACTAAGTTCTGCTAGTGCACTTCCTTCAGTGTCACAATGAGTTTCTCAAACGTCTCCTTGGAGGTTGTAATATTTTCCCTTGCTTCTACTTCCCACACCGATATCTCTTCTGGATCCTGCGTGGTGATAGGAGTCTGCAACTTCTCTTCCCTCTCTTGTACCACTTGGTTCACCTTGCCTTGTACTACTGTGGTTTCTTCTGTTACCTTGAACGCTTCTTCTTGCAGTGGCTCTAAATTCTATGCTAGCATCTGTTGCTCAACCCTAATTTGATTTATCTCCTAGTTTACCTTCCTGTTCTCCACTAAGGTAGCCATATTTTCCTTTGCTAATAAAGTATTCAACGTGTCTTTAATATTTTGTTCCTTCTCTTGTGCATTATGTATCTTCTGATCTAAGGCTTTTAGTTTTGTATTCTCCAGTAGCACAGTCCATACTTGTGGGTTTTCTTCATAAAGCTTCACAGATTCTTCATCCATGCTCTTTATGCTTTCTACTGTCGTCACAAATGTCTTCTCTCTCTGTTTTTTTATTCTAGTGGTGTACTCGGTGTTTGGCGTGCTTCCAAATCAATAATATTCATGTGGAAGCCCTGAATGGATTCATTGATCTTCGTGACTTGTTCTTCTAAATGGGCGTCTACCTCCATAAACACTTATGGAATATTAATATAGACCCCTTGTACCACATGTTTCAATCTTTCTGTCCTTTGTGCCGCCTCATCTCTCTCCTACACAAGTTTATCACATTCTTCCTATAGCACATCCTTATCTATAAATATCTTAGTCAACTCCATCAACGTTGACACCACATGCTATTGAATTTCTTGCATAACACTCGTTTGCAAACTATGTAATTCATCTATGAGAAACTAAGACAATAACAAGTCGATATGACTAAGTGCCTTTGCATGCTCTTGCAACTCTACCGTAGGGAACTCTAAAGCTCTTGTTGCTATCTTCATCACCTGCCGCTCTCCCAATGCTGCAAATGGGTGGGATTCCATCGATTGCAAATTTGTTGTATTCTTCATATTCTCCATCTGCTCTTGTTTTCATGTTCTAACTGGTGCGATCCTAGTTGTCTCCAAAATTTGTCATAATGCGGGAATATATGATTTCACGTCCAAGTGCATTTCTTCTTGCTTCTACACCACTCACTCAAAAGGCTCATTAGTAACCTCCTTGACTTGATCCGCGATATTTTTTAAGTCATCCTCCATTAACTCTTGGATGCAAATTTCCCTCACAAATTTTCTCTTCTCGCGTTGTTGGACTGCTTTTCCCTTGTCCCTGTCTTTCCTCTTCTCTCTTGGGTGAGGTATAGTCTTTTTCATGTCTCCTAGACCATTTCATTATTTTCCCTGTCCTTCTTCTTCATCATCGTCTCCTACTTCTTCTACTTCTAGGTTTTGTGTCTTTGGCTGCTCCATTTCTGTCAATGGGATCTTCCACTCAATGTCCCAATCTTCCATGATATGTCTCATTTCTTCTTTAGTCACCCTGTATCTCGTGATCAACCATTCTTGAGTTGGGTCCTTCTTTGCTTGAATGTACATATGATGGCATCCTTCCTTGAAGTGTGCAAATGCCTTGTATGCTTCTACCACCTGCGGTAATATGCGTGGTGTATCCTGCATGCATTATCGAATTACCTCCTTATAGATGTAAAAAACAATGTTGTTATCCAAGCGTCTGTCCTTGTGCGCGATATGCCACATGTTAGCATATCTTGCTACCAAACATGGTTTGTTCATTGCTGACAGAAACTGTGTGTCTTCCGGCTCCCTCCAAGCTACCAATGCTATCATTGTTAACAACCATGCATAATGGAGCTTTGTTCCCTTGTCTTGAGCTTCCTTGCAATCTATCAAGAACTGGTTGACTAAGAATGTCAACAAGTTCATTTGTATGCCTTCTACACATTTTTCCACCGTTGTTATCGCACTTGATGGCACTTGGTCCCTGCGACACTTCATCAACAATTTGCAAGTTAACACTTGTGTTGCAAACCTTATGCAATCATCATTGATACTTGCGATATCTAAGTCGCGTTTTTCTATATGCGTATCAAACTTCTCTTTCATCCTCTCCAACAAATATTTCTCATTCGACTTATTTGTAAATAGTGGTAATGGGTCCTCCCCTGCAGTTGAAAACCATGCTATCCACGCAATTAACTTTATGTCAATTGACACCGGCCTATCCAACCATAGAAAGCCTCCATGGATGCAACTTAATGATGTCTTTGTTGGGTATGTGTTATATTCTTTGCACNGGGTGCGCTAGGCCCACCCTTCGGGGGTTCAGGGGCAATGCCCCCAAGATTTTTTTTCCTCAAGAAACATGTCACCTTTTTTCCTTGTTTTTTGTGTCGCCTTGATTTTCATGTCCATTGTTGGGAGGTTTTTCGGTACATGGTTTTTTGCCGATGGTTTTCTATTTCTGGTTAAGGAATTAGGTTTTTTGACTAATCCAGGTCATTGGGTTAAGGTTTTGGATGTCGTTGTCTCCTATATATATATTGTATTGTAAACAATGTATGATATGTATGAATATAGAATATGTTGGTTTTCCTGCTTTGGGTTTCCAAAGGAAAAATATCTGTGTAATGTGTGTATTTTCCATTATATATTTTATGTTCTTTTATTGAAAATCAGTTTGCAGTAAATAATTGTACAAGGTTAAAATATACAATCTTGACGTAGGCATTCATATCAACGCTCCTACTGAAGTGCGGGATGTCTAACAAGTTCAGAATCCCTGATTTCGCCAGCCCTACTACCCACGACTTTGGCTTCACCCTAATAAATGACGTCTCTAGGAAAATGAATGTCTTCAGGTATTTCCTTGGTGCTAACTTTGAGAACTTCTTCTCATCTAATAGGTCGTGATATGAAAACTTCAAATTCAATACTGTGCTTAACATATCTTCTTCAATTATTACACCTGGTGGGATTTATGGCTCCACGAACTCATACTTCACTTCCTTTTGCAACTTGATTGATTTCACTGTCATATTTCTGGGCGATATGTAATCCTTTGGAAAATTGGACGAACTCAGCTCTGACACAAATTCTCTTGGGGTCTCTTCTTGTATTGGTGCTACTGTTGGTTTAGTGCGCTATTTATTTGTCCTTGATGTTGATGCCTCAACTGCCTTGGGCGATGCCATATCTCTTTGGAACACACTTCTCTTGGATTTTTCTGCATTCAATCGACTCTCTACTTTCATTGTTCTCTATGAAAACTCAAATGACAATAACTTCTTTCCATTGAACCTTCAACTAATTTTATCGCACACTTCCAACTATTATCTTCTTCTTCACACCCAAACCTGCTGTCCAATCCAAATGTACTCACATTCAATTCTTTCCATACTCTTTAATGAATTCAAATTATTCTTTGGATCATGGTCTAGATATTGCTAGTTTGTCATGATCTTGTCCCCGCTTTCTATTTATGACTACACCTCTCCACTACTTCGCCGTCATGATAACTCTTTAATGATTGTCCCATAAAATTTGATCTTTAATGCCTTCAATCATCATCTATGCAGATATCCAACCTTGCCTTGTTTCTTCGTACTCTCTTTCACCTTTTTGCGCAGTTCACCTTTCTCTTTCTTTCTGCGACATTTTCTTGTTCGTATTTTCCTACTTCTTTGAGCAATGTCTGATTACCTTTACAACTTCATCTTCTTTTCTTCTATTCCTTCTCTCTTTTTTTTTTCTTTTTATTTCTATAATACACTATAATACAAGTACTATGGTACACATTTTGCGTAGCTTAGGCTAGTGCGCAAAAGCTCGACTGTCCCTATACAGTTTCAGCCGACTATCGTTAACCAATCCTTCCAAAATTTCTCCATTCAATTTCTCGAATTGTACAACAGCTGCCTCTATCATGAACCTTATCACATATGGGCCCAACCAGTGCATCTAGAACTTCCCAGGGTGCTACAAAAACTTGTTGTCATAGAGTAACACTAATTCTCTTGTATGAAACTTCTTCTGCTTAATGTGTCTGTCATGCCATGATTTCTCATGTGCTTTTTGAACCTGCTGATGAAAACCTGCGACAAATCAGTCTTCTTCCAGTTCCACTAGCTCTGATAATCTCTTCTCCACTGTGTCAGAATCTGTAAGCTCTGTCAGCTTAGAAATGCGCTGACTCAGTACAATAAATTCCATAGGCATAACTACTTCTTGGCCATACACTAGTCCAAATGGCGTATGTTTTGTCAATTTCTTACTTGTAGTCCTGTATGCCCATAACGCTGCTGGAGTCCTCAAGTCCCAGTCATCTTGGCCTACATTGCATACCTTCGCCAATGCATGTTCCATGATCTTATTGAATGCTTCTACGGTCCGATTTTCCTCAGGATGATACAGTGTGCTCTTCTAATGATGAATTTGGAATTTCTCTATCAAAGCATCAATTTTCTTATTCAGAAAATGAGTTCCCTGATCACTCATAAGTATTATTGTAAATCCAAACCTTGTTACCACATTTTCAAAAAAAAATCGTCCAACTGTCTCTGTGTTGCATTCTCTTACTGGCTCTGCTTCAACCCATATGGCCAAGTAGTCTAGTGCAGTAATGATGTATCTAGCCCCTAACCTATTTTTTGGTGGATTAATTGGTCCCAAAAAGTCCACTGCCCATTTATCAAAAGCCTGTAATTTCACTTGTAGTACTAACAACATCTTATCTCTCCTGGAAGGCTTCCCAAGTCTCTGACAGACATCACAAGTCTGACAAAATTCCTTAGCATCTTTATGCAGGGTAGGCCACCATAATCCCGTGCGTAAAATCTTCTGAGATGTTTCCTTCCCTGCATAATGGCCTCCTGCGACTCCTCCATGTGCCTATGATAATACCACATGTCTTTCATGCTCTAATACGTAGCGTCACAGAATACCTTCCGTGCCTAACATGTACAAATTCCCAGATATCAGTTGATAGTTTGTGACCTTCACTACTAACTACTTCTTCTACGCAACTATAAAATCAGGTGGGGCTACTCATGTACTCAAGAACTAGACTATGTATGCAAAATAGTCATCAACCATCTGAACTACAAATAAGTGTATGTCTGGTAGACTATTATCCAAGTTTCCTGCATCTTCTCCTAATAGTATGCATGATAAATGATCATGTATTGAATCAAAATTTCCTTGGTTTCACAATCACCTCAAGGTTATATTCCTAAAACAATAATAGTCACTTGCATATTCTTCCCCCCAACATTGGCTTGTTAACTATGTATCTCAGCACATGATGGTCTGTATACATCTTATAGTGTGATCCCAAAAGGTAATTTCTAAACTTTTGCAGTGCATATACCATTGCTAACCCTTCACATTCTGTAGTAGTATAGTTCTATTATGTAGAGGACAACTTCTTGCTTGCAAATGAAATTGGGTGATATAACTCTCCTTTTTTTGGTTGGGCCAAAACTGCACCTAGTGCTATAGAGGATTCATCAACATGTACATAAAAATCCTTCTTCCAATCTTAAAATACTAGAATTAACGTAGTGACCAAATTCGATTTCAAGATGTCCAAACTCTGCTGACATTCCTCATTCCACTGAAACTTAAATTCCTTCTTCAACAACTTCTCCTATGAGGTTGTGATATGAACATATCCCCTAATAAACTTTGTATAATATCCTGTATGACCTAATGTTGCTCTCAACTGTCAAATTGAAGTGGGTGGTTGCAAATCAACAATCACATCTATCTTCGCATAATCAACTAACAATCCTTGTTTACATACCACATGACCCAACAAGATTCCAAAAGGTGCACATAAAATACATTTCTTCAAATTCAATGATATCTGGAATTGCCTACACCTATCCAACATTAAGTGTAACGTTTCAACATGGTCTTTCAATAGACTAAATATTGTCCAATCATCTAAGTATACTTCTAAGAACTTATGAATAAACTCTTTGAAAGTTGCTACAACTACTCTAGAAAATATTGCTCATGCATTCTTCAACCCAAAAGGCATGATTGTGTATTGGTAACAACCCCATTCTATCACAAAGTTGTCTTATGTCAATCCTCCTGCGAAATATTGATCTAGTGGTAACTTGAAAACCCATCGGTGAATGACTATGCTTCCCGGACTCCTACATTCTCCAAAAATTCATCTATGAATGATGTAGGGAACAGATCATGTAGACAAGCATCATTCAATTTCCTCAAATATACACATATTCAGATTCCCCTTGTGTTCTTGTCCTGGACTACCATCGGGCTGATCCATTCTGATTATTCGACATGTTCTATAATTCCTGCTTCTAGCATCCTGTCTATCTCTTCTCTTACCTTCTTCTTATATACGAGTTCAGTTTGTAGGGTCTCTATCTCACGGGCTTGGCATCTGAATTTAATGGAATCTTCATTTCTCCTAACTCCCCAACAATCCTTTTCATCTCTGAAAGTAGTCGAAAGCAAGTACCTATACTCGTGCAATAAGTCAACAATCTTCTCAAATTTTTCCTCAGCCCAATAGTTTCCTATGTTCCCAAACTTGGGCTTATCTTGTGTTCCAATATTCACTTTACATGTTTTCAATGGATTTGCATACACAACAGATTCAAGTTCTGGTCCCTCTACTACACTCTCTCCTTCAGTTTATGGTATTTGTAAATTTCTGGGGTCTTCATCCTCTTTGTCTTCTTCAACAACATTATAACAATCCAAAACCTCCTCAATTGTCACAGAGAATCTAGGTGCACTATACAAGGGTACAAATCCTACCAAGTAATATGATGCAAAAATCTTGTTCTTCATAACCTGCAAAGCTGAATCAATTAGAGGATCATCATTTTCAAAACTGAAAGTTACCTTAAAATTTTGGGTCAATTCTTCGCAATCTCTTTTTCCTATGCGCACTTCTAGTTCTATGTACCAGTTCTTCGGGATCGCGTTCATAGTGTGTACAAACAAATGTGTCCATTCTTGCTTAGGTACTGATCTCCACGTCACTGTGCACCATGCAACATGCTCTATTGGCTGACTCAAACCAGTGTACTTCTGCATAGTATATCCATTCTCCTCCTAAACCCAACTTGTAATAACTTTCTCCACTGCTTCTAATTTCTTATTCCATCCTTATCCACAACCCACCATCTTGCTGGAGTCACTTTCAACGTGACATATAAGGCTAACAATCTCTATTGATTTGGTATTTTCAATTAAAATTATTTTATAAAATAAGCTACATAAGTTAGTCCATCATACCTCATAGGTTCACATACCTCAATTCCAATCCATCACAATGCGCGGGTAATCCAAGAACATTTCCTTGTAGACACTTCATGCAATCTCTGTTGCCATTTCTCCAAATCTTTTTCTGAGTTTGATGCACATGAGATGATACTCCTCCAACTAAGTACACCATCAACTGTATGATTTGCATAGTTGTCCATTCACGCGGTCATATTATAAATATTATCAAGCCCTTTTCCCTTTACTGGCTGTACATACCTTCTTCCTTCAGTAAGATCCAATGTCACAATAGCCTTCAAGTTTTCCACTTCAAATATCATATGTATCTTCTTCAGGTCAGTGATAGTCTAGTTATCAAAGGCCCAATCAAGTCCAAGTAGCGTTGGATAGGGGGTACTACCATCTACTATCTCGATCACTTCGAATTTTTTTATGTTGCACACTCCATCAATACTAAGACTTAGCCCCGTCAACCTTCCAATTGGAACAATCTTATGCCGATTTGTAAACCTCAACTGAATGGGTGACCATATCAACTATGAATTACCCATCATTTCCCAAGTCTTCTTCAGAATTACATTCACATCTAAACCTAGATCCAAAATAATATTTTCCATGTCGTAATCTCCTATCTATTCATTGAGTCAGAATTCCTTGTTAGTTCTTTTCTTGTGGTGCACCTAGTTAACTACTCGATGTGCGGCAAGTATCTCTCTTTTTTGGGCATAATGGTCAATCATTCCATGCAACATCCTGAAAGCATATACATCCTTCATTAATTCTAAACAACTTCTTAAGAAATATTTCTAAGTGCTTACCTTTTCAACTTGACTTTCTGAATGGTCATAGACTAAAGGCATATCATATATCAATGACCTGTCATACAAAGGTGGTGCGGTTGAAGTTGATGCTATCCATTCTGCTCCTATCACTTCTTTTCTTGCTTGCTTGTAGGTCTCTTTCTCTTTTCCAGGATTGAACAATGGAGAAGGCTCAACTACTTTCCTGACCCATAGGTGGATCATATTCCCTTGGCCCATCACATAAGCTTCGATTCTATCTCCTCCATGCGTAACCACTACTATTTTCGATTGATTGCTGTGCTCTTTTGCCACTATCATCTGTACATTTTTTTTTCTATTCTCTTGCCACTTCACAATTAACTGTGGAAATCCTCCGTTGTATGGTCTAGCTGTCTGCAATACATGCACATCATGTAGGAATTCGAATAGTCTCACACCAAATGTCCAGGATGATTACATTTATAACATATAATTGGTCCTCTCCCTCTACCGAATCCTCCTCTTTTGTGACCTTTGAATGCTCCTCTTCCTCCTTGATTATAACCTCTTGGATTATTATACTATGGAGATCCCCCTTTTGGTTCTTCTCCTTGGACTCTATATGTGTCTATGGTGCGCTCTCTCATCAGATCAAATGCACGGAAATCCTTCTCGTCATGTCCTACTGACTTACAAAAATTGCAAAACATGTTTCTCATAGTGCTCTGATATTTCTGCATCAAGGGACAAGTACTAAGGTGGTGACCCATCATCTTGCAAATCTCACACCAAACCCCTAATGGATTTAGAGCTCCTGTATTCAAACACTACTGAAAAGCTAGACATTCATTCTTGTGGTGACCTTTTGTTCTGCATGTAGTGCACCATACTTCTTCGCGATTTTCGTTTCCTCTCATAAGTTCCTACAATTGAATAACTACCGCTACTAACTGCAATTGAACTTGAACCATACCTATGCCATTTTCTCCTACAGGGGATGCTTCCAATTTCATAGAAATTTCTAAGGCTTCCGACTGTGACGCAATCTTCTGCTGCGTGAAAGGGAAACATATATGCAGAAACAATCCTGCAATAAACCACTCTCTATGTTGTTCATCTAGAATCTAGAATGTCAACCGATCCTTTAATATCTTGAAGCTTTGATTATAATCCCACACTGATTCATTCACTATCTCCTTGATATCTTTTAGCTCTGTAATGAACTGCGACTTAGACTTAGGCTTATGAAATTCTTTCAATAATGCTTGCATTACTTCTACCAATGTTATGACTTGTCCCACAACTATAGTATTATGATACTTCAAATACCATAGTAATGCATGGTCTCTGAATGTCATTTCCAACTGCACAATATTCGTATCATTGTCCTAGACATTCTTCGTAGTCCATATTGTCTCACAAATGAACAAATGTTGTTCTTGATCTTCTGGACCTTCCTTGTGGAAGACATGCATTATTAACGTGGGATCTAATCCCGCCATTTTATTCTTCACGTTATTCCTCCTTGGTGATACTATTTGAAGCTAAGTTACTGTACTACTTCCACTGCTTTGACTATTATCCTTACTTCCCTTACTAACTACAATCAACAAAGTTTCTTCAGATCTTGGATTTGCACAAGGGGTCATTGGTTCACTGCAAAGTCTGGAATGAGCGGGATCTTCTTCTACTAGATTGAGTTGATGGTATCTTCCTTTTGTGCAGATTATGATCTGGAGTATTACGCCAGTGTCTCTTTCTTCCAACTCAATGTGTTGCTCTCCTCTTTCAACCACAATCCTCTTTCTACTATACCGAAATCTCTTTCTACTGCGCAATACCCCAATCTCTTCTTTTATCACACCTTCTTCCTCTCTCAACATCATCAACTCATCCGTTCCTCATTCTTCCCTATGACACTTAGACCATTCCTTGGTTATCCCCCAGTTCCCGCTTTGTGTGAAGGCGTTTAGCACCTAAGGAAATCAAATTCCATCTTCATGAATCCCTCATAACAAAACAACATCTTATTCCAAGTAGATAGCGACTTCAAGTATCTCTCGTGTGGACCCTTAAAGAATTCCCTCTCAGCAATACTATATGACTGAGTACAATCTATAGAAAATTCAGTAATGTAACCTCCCAGGATACTATCCAACTAGAATTATATTGAGCATGATACTCTATTACTCATAGTATTGACTTGCTGAATTGACTCAGGGGTCCAGTTTCTCAAAAAAAAGTGAGAAATCTCTCAATCTTTTCAACTAATCTCTATATCCACCCTGCTAAAATATTCGAGAAATCAACAAAGAAAATTTCATGCAAATCTATAAACACATACCTTTGTAGCCATTTCTCCGCGCTAATTCGTGGATTCTGATTTTGATCTACAACAAACTCGATCTCCTTCATGTCCAACCATTTTCCAATTTCCACCTTAGTCGATCTCCACATCCCCCTAAATTGCAGATCCCGGTCCCGTCAACATAACCATTTGTTGGCGTGCAGTGGGAAGACCCGGGGTTCAACATTAAATCACCAACAAAACCTTAAAGATATTGGCCCTTTTGGCATCACCCACAAGAAAATGAAGTCTCACCCGACATACGTCCTATGGGGACTGCAGGAACCACATTTTCACAGTCACGGAGGACTGGGAGACATTCATCATATTTGTCATACTTAAAACTCATTCATTATACCAAACATCCTGTGTGCAGAATCATCAAAGCATCTAACATATTCATAATAGCCATTCTCACATTATATGTGCATCATAACTAGAATATAAAAGAAACACATCACAATATAGCATGCATCAAGACATAGAGATTTAATGTGGTTCATCCCAAATTGGGCTACGTCCACAACGACATGTTTCTTATATAATCATTCAACATCATCTTACAAAAGGTGCGCACTATGCTAATACAATATATCTCAGTTGTACCACAACATTCCCTTGTTGTTCACTCATACAATGCACACTTAGCTCATTTTGCTTCACTCCTCACACATACCGACTAGTCTTTCTAAACTCACAAACTCATGAAATCCCTCTTCGATTAACTCCCAAAGCTCAACCAATGACTCATGACTACCTCTACCCAAAAAACCATTACATATTTATACTTTAATACTAGGGCTTAACCCGTTACGAAATGGACCAAAAGGTCTAACCAACTTCCACCTTCCATGCACATTAACCCCTGAAAATGCGCTAATTTTATTCCTTTCTTCCGCGCGCACTGCTCCTTAGCCGACTTGTCACACGGTTTACTCCTGTGTGATTCCCAAAACTTACCCAAAATGTCCCGCTCCAACAATAGGCTGGAAAATTGTATGTCCCCATGTTGGAGCCTATTGTTACACCTCATAATGTATGAGATTCCACTTTGTGATTTTCACCACATTGATGGAAATTTGTTGTTGGTTCCGTGGAGATTTTGGATCAAATTAGAGGGATTAATCTTCATGAAGCCCCTTTTCCTAATGGCCTTGGATCATTTGATGGAT
>JASDQU010107089.1:101995-112718 GCA_032191745.1 Picea mariana
ACAAGTTTAGGAAAATGGATTGAATTAATATACATTAGTAATTCCCCCCTTTCCCCCTCTTAGCCATTATCCTAGAAACTCCCCCCTCTTGTGGATTAATTTATCCCCCATCTCTTTTCCATGTCCCCTTAGCAACTAGCATCACATTTATTATTAAAACATAGAGATACAACTCATATATTACATTGTTTGGCCATAGGCACACATTATATCCACATAAGCTTTAATTAAACTGGGGATTATAATGGGGATGTTACATTCTCCCTCCCCTACAATTGTGCACAATCTATGCCTATATATATGTGCAAATTTTACATCACAATACTTAGAAATAAAATTCTGCAATTTAACAACTCCAACAACAGTTCCAACCATCAATCTCTTATTCCTCTCAACTCACTGACCCAAGGAATGAACCATTCATTTATCAGAGTTGACCCAAGATATGTACCATCCGTTTATCAAGGATAACACAAGGAATGAACCATTCGTTTATCAAGGTCCCCAACATAGTTGGATAGGACTCTAAGATGTGGTTCCAGAACTCTAGCTTTCCAAAATAGAGTCTTGCATTCTGTCTTCTTCAAAATTGTCAAAAATATGTGGGTACTCTTCCCGCATGTTTTCTTCATTCTCCATTTTTCATATTCAGGACTATAGTAGTTCCATTGAACCTTTACCATCCCTATGGATTTGTTTATGAGCACTTTGAATTTTTGGTCTAGGATATGTACTGGTTCCACCCGGAAATCCCCTTCGTGCTCCACCTGGATCACATTCCAATCAATTATGTGGTTAGGATTAGGTACATACTTCTTTAATAATGATACATGAAATACATTATGCACTCTCATGGATGCAGGTAATGCTAGCATGTATGAAACTGGCCCTATATTTTCTAATATTTCAAAAGGTCCATAATATCTCACTGCCAACTTCGGGGAACTTCCTAATCTTAGTGAAATTCTCTTTGCCTTCACTTTCAAAACACATGTTCGTCTACTTTAAAATCTCTGAAAACTCTATTCTTGTTTGCATAAATTTTCTTCCTATCCTGGGCATCCTTTAAATTCTTCTTTATCCTTGTCCTCTGTTCTTCCATTTCCTTCAACAAATTTTCCCCAAAAATTGCTCTCTCTGCTGGATTATCCCAACTCTCCAGAGTGTTACATTTTCTGCCATACAATGCTTCAAATGGACTCATTTTCAATGAGGTCCGTCACCCATTATTGTAGGAAAATTCAACTAAATGAATATAATATTCCCACTTTGATAGCTGATCCATTACACACATTCTAAGCATGTCCTCAATTATCCCGTTCGTCCTCTCTGTTTTCCCATCTGACTCTGGATGATATATTGTATTGAGGTTCAAATTTGTTCCAAAGCCCTTAAACAAACCCTTCCTAAAATTGGATATGAACTTTGGATCTCTATCTGAAACTATTGCCTTAGGTACTCGATGTAGCCTAGAAACTTCTTTCCTGTAGATATATGCAATATTTGT
Organism: Picea mariana; assembly: GCA_032191745.1. NCBI lineage: Eukaryota > Viridiplantae > Streptophyta > Pinopsida > Pinales > Pinaceae > Picea > Picea mariana. The sequence continues at coordinate 103,503 of JASDQU010107089.1, forward strand.
TGCCTTGTGTGTAGTATTTACTGGAATAAAATGTGATGCTTTAGTCAATTTATCCACCACCACCATGATGGAATCATGCTGATTCACTTTTCTAGGAAGCTTAGTAATAAAATCAACCGTGACAACTTCCCACTTCCATTCCAGAATGGGCAATGGCTGTAGAAAACCTGCTGGATGTCTATTCTTTGTCTTCAATTTTTGGCATTCTAGACATTTGTCTATGTAACTGACCACTTCTTTCTTCATTCCTGACCAAAAGTATTGACTTCTCATAGATACAATTGTCTTCTGATATCCTAGGTGCTCGGTGTAGGGCACATTGTGCATTTCCTTCAGAATTGCATTTTTCAACTCATTGGAATTTGGCACATATACTTTTCCCTTGTACATGAGAATTCCATCTTCTTTCAACTCATAAAAATTAAATTTCTGCTGAAAATTTCCTTATTGTAATGTTTCTTTTATTTTCACATATTATTGATATGAATTTGCTATTGCAATAATTTGATCTTTCAAATCTGTCCTATACATGCTGATGGCTGCCACATGCACTTCATGAGCTCTCTTGCTAAGTGCATCAACTACTTGATTTTCTTTTCCTTTTATATGCTTAATTTCAAAGTCATATTCACTCAGAAATTCCATCCATCTAGTTTGTCTAGCATTTAGTGTTGGTTGTCCAAACAAATGTTTAAGACCACAATGGTCTATTTTTATCTTGAATTTCTTACCCATAAGGTAATGCCTCCAAATTTTCAATGCATTTACAATCACTTCTAACTCCAAGTCACGTGTAGCATAATTCCTCTCATGCTCTTTTAATTTTCTAGACTCATAAGATACCACATGGTCCCTTTGACTAAGAATTCCACCGATTCCTTCCTTGCATGCATCGATGCACACAATAAAATATTCATTTGGATATGCAATCTTCAATATTGGTGCACTTGTCAATATTTTCTTCAACTCTTGAAAACTCTCTTCACACTTGGAGGTCCATTCAAATTTCACTCCCTTCTTTTGCAAATAAGTGATTGGACTTGCAATCCTTGAGGTGTTACCCATTTTCATGATTTTACCCATCACTTTTATGAATATTCGATAATAAATGGAAAGAACCGTGAATGATCTGACCTCTGTCACATTCTTTGGCATTGGCCATCCTCTAATGACCTCTATCTTCTCAGGATCAACTTCTATCCCCGCTGCTGAAATTATATTCCCTAAGTAGTGAATCTTCTTTTGGTAAAATATGCACTTACTTAGCTTAGCATACAATTTATGCTATCTTAAAACTTGCAACACCATTCTTAAATGCTGCTCATGTTCCTCTTCTAATTTAGAATAGACGAGGATATCATCTACAAACACAATCACAAACTTATCTAGGTACTCCCTGAACACCCCATTCACCAGGAACATAAAAACTGTCAGGGCATTTGATAGCCCAAGAGGCACTACTGTGAATTCATAATGTCCATATCTTGTTTTGAATGCTATCTTGCCAATGTCTTCTTCTTTTATCCTTACTTGATGATAGCCTGATTTGTAGTCAATCTTCAAAAATATTCTTGCACCTTTAAGCTGGTCAAACAAATCATCAGTTCTTGGAAAATGATACTTATTCTTTATGGTGATCTTATTAAGCTGTCTGAAATCAATGCACAACCTTAAGGTTCCATCCTTCTTCTTCACAAAAAGAACCAGAGCTCCCTAAGGTGACACACTTGGTCATATATACCCTTTCTTCAAAATTTCTTCAAGATACATGTCCAACTCGTATAGTTATGGTGTGCCCATTCTGTAAGGTGTCTTAGACACTGGGGAAACTCCTGGAACCAAATCAATAGAGAAATCAATGTCTCTTTTTGGTGGTAGTAATGAAATTTCTCTAAAAACATCCTCAAAATCCCTCAAAATTGGATGGTCTTCAATGCTTTCAACCTTATCTTTGGTTGCCTCCTCCATATGGGCTGCAAACATCTGACATCCTTTCCTGAAGTTCTTCTTCAATTGCATAGCTGGAATCTCTCTAACAACTGCATCTCTTGGAATTCCTTGAATCTTGCCTTACTGCCCTTCCTCATCTAGACATGTGATCATGTTATTGTAATAGTCTAGGAAAACATGATGTTTCCCCAACCAATCCATGCCAATTAGACAATCATACAAACCCAGTAGTATGATGTTTACATCCACCTTTGTATTGAGTCCATTCATGTTTATCGAACAATATTTAACCAACTCATTGATTTTCCTCTTAGCCCCCGTGGCTAACTGAACTAACCAAGATTTATTATGCTTACTTCTTTGCAAGTGAAATATTTCAACAATGTTAACATTTATGTAACTATAGCTAGCTTCATAATCAATTAAAATTGCTATGGGATCATTATTGATCTTACCTTCCACTTCAATCATGGGATATTGATACTCTGCCTACTTGTTATCCAAAGCTGCATAAATCCTTGGCATGCTCCTGCCCATGTCTTGCATAGTTTCATCCTCTTGAATGTTGTGGACAATTTTCATTCTTTCTCCTTTCTGAGGGAAATCCCTATATAGATGATTTCCCTCACATCCCCAACATTGCATTTACTATTACCTTGGCCTTTTTCCAAATGAATATGCAATCGTGTTTTCATTTTTTGTGACTTGATCGTGCTGATTTGCTTAGAAATTATTCCTTAAAAAGGGTGGCTTAAAACCCTTCTACCTTTGATCCTTCTTATCCATCATCTTGTCATTCCAAGCTTTTTGGAAAACTGGTCATCCTTTTCTCTACTCATATAGACACCTTGCTCTCTTTATGGTTTCCTCCAAGGTTTTGGGGTTATCATATTGAATCTTGTCACTGCAGAAAGAGGGTAACCCACTTAGAAACATTTGGATTTTGAATTTCTCATTCTTGATGAAGTCAACATACTTAAAAAATTCAAAGAACCACTTCTCATATTCCTCCATTGTCATGGTTCCCAACTTGAGTTCAAAGAACTCTTTCATCTTTCTTTCATAGTAATGCTCGAACACATATTTCTCTTGGAAATATCCCTTGAATTGCCTCCATGAGATTCTTTTCTCATCAAGGTTGTTGGTTTGTTTAAGTTGATCCCGCCACGTGGTTTCCTTCCCTTTCAAGTGGTAGGTGGAAATTATAGCTTCTACTCGGGATGAGTAATCTTGTAGTTGGAAACATTTCTTCATTTCTAACAACCATGCGTTAGCATCTTCTCCTTTCTTGTGCTCACCATTGAAAGTTGGTGGATTAATCTTCCTGAGTTCACCCTGGAAGATGTCTGCTTCAAGTGTTCTCCTTTTCCTCCGAACAAGAGACACACTTGGGTTGCTTCTTGGACCTAAACTTGCAGGAGTTTTGTTAGTGCTGAGAGTCACCCTCATATTGCAGGAGGATAAGCCCAACACCCATCAAAATGTTTGTGGAGGTAGGTTTATGATTGGAGGTCAAATGGACAAAGCTCGGCATAAGAATTTTTAAACATAGAAAACTGGGCTAGCAATTCATAAGAAAACGAGGTTCTCATTAACTTCAGTCAATGGTTTAAGGCTAAAGGTGAGAAGGAGGAAGAATTAGTGGGGAAAGTAGACAAGTCTGCCATGAGCATCCGACCTTCAAGCAGATTGGTGCAGAGAAACTCAGGCACAAGAGCACTCTTGAACTTAAGTTTAAGATACTGAAATATATCACAACAACATTATAATCAAACCCCCATTACAATACAACTACAACATCTCGTCTGGATCATCCATGCACGGGAATTTCAACATAAGAGGAATCAGGACAATGAAAGAATATACTGAAACAGATCAAAGAAACATTATAATCAAACCTCCATTACAATACAACTACAACATCTCATCTGGATCATCCATGCATGAGTGTTTCATCATAAGAGGAAATAAGATGATGAAAGAAACTGAATTCTATTAATGAGAAAGTCTCAGGTCTCATACATGACTAGAGAACAACTTTGCTATCAAACTATTACAAATAGGGAGCTCTGCTCAACCATCAAACTGTAACATATTCTTCCACTGATCTATTTATACTCATATCAGTGGACAACCACTAGGAAGGTGATCTATCCATCCCATCCACGACTCTTCCATCTGTGTATCCTTATGTTAGACAAAAGCTCAGATCAACATGGGCTTGTAGGAAAAAACCGTCCCTCGTGGTACCTCAGGCTGACAATTTTGTCTCCATGGCCAGACCCTCCATGCTTTTCATTTATGGAGTGAGCCGAGGTTTCAACTACCAATCCTTGTTCATTAACTGATTTCTCCTCGGGATCGGGATGAGGGTTTATGACTAGGGAGCGACCACATGATGCTATTGGATTTGGCGCTGAATGAGCACATGATTTCATGGCCGTTGAAATTGGTTTGGACCCACACCACTTTTAGGCCCAAAATTTATCGCCTTCTGCCACGTAGCTCTCCCGCAATACCATGGTTTAGATTTCAGCCCGCTCCAGGATTTTAACATCCGAGCATGTTGCGACCCAGAAATGAAGTGTGTTCGTTTATCTGGTTGCGATCTGCGATCTGGGCGCGCCTGCTATTTTAGCACCCTCGCTAAATCTTATCCGCTTTCCAACTATAACATCCTTCAAACCGCGCTTAAAGATGGCGCTAAATTGAACTGCACATGGGACCTCTACTGTTGAAAACTGCACCCGCCTGCTTGCCTGTGCTCATGGCTATCACCTGTGACCCTTGACAACTTCATTTGATAATAAGTTCTTTTGGTGGAAAAAATTGGAGAATGATGACGTATACTCATGCTTCTTGATTTCCTATCATTCTCATGATTATCTCTTTTGGTATGGGATCTTGATGCTGATACTTGTCTAACACTAGTTGCTTGCTTGATGCCAACGTTTTTGTTAACTTGCTTCTATAACATATTTATGCTTTGAAGTATCTCTTCTCGAGCCTTCATGAGCCTCTCATTATCATCCCTATAACTCTGCACTTCTTTTTGCAGGCTTCTCATAGTTAGAGTTCCCTTGCCTGTCTCTTCTCCCATTAGACTCAGTCTCAGCATTACCCATGCTGGTATGCAAACCTCCAATTTCTTCTTCATGGCTGTAAAACCCTTGAGTATCCTCCATGTCTCTAGTTTTCATGTAGGAACTAAAGTCTATTTTTCTGTATCTCTAATTCTGCAAGAATGTGCATGCAATAATTGTTGTTAGAAATAAGTATATTGCAAAATATTTATCAATTAGATTACAGGTCATTCTTCATTTTAAATTATGAAGAACATTAATTCACTACTCTGAAGTAAGATTCCTTAAATGCATTCATTTTCGAAACAACTTTCCAACGACTATTCGTTTGCTCCAATTTGCTCCCCTAGTTCCGCCACACTCACTTTTCACTTATACTTAGATTCCTTATTGTATTCATGGGCTTGCAGGTGGTGGAATCACAGACTCATAGCCTATGTTCATACCTTCCATGAACCCGCCACCAACACTTAACTTATTTTTCCTTCGCGGACTCACAAACTCACATACTCATAATCTTGTATCCTTCCTTTCATAAGTCTGTCCGAGAAGTCTCAACACTTAAACATTTTTCCATCTATGCGGACTCACAGACTCATAATCTTCTATCCTTTCTTTCATAAGTCTATCCGAGAAGTCTCAACACTTAACCATTTTTCCATCTACACGGACTCGTGGAATCACAAACTCATAATCTTGTAACCTTCCTTTAATAAGTCCATCCAAGAAATATCAACACTTAACCATAAGTCCGGACTTGTGATAGCTTAACACTTAGACAAATTCCAAGATCTTATTGTGGTTTCGTGGGACTTACAGTTGGCCTGCCACATGGATCCACATCACCTCCCAACTGTCATCCCGTACATGCCATCATGGCAGTACACATATTTCTTCTACCAAGTCAGCTGACGTGTGGTCTCCACATCATGTCGATGTCATTGTACAGAAAAATACCCAATTTTTTTTTCTGATTCTGCTTATGCCCAAAATTTCCAAAGGGCTCAATTCTTCACATTACCTATGAAATTTCTCTCAATTTTACTGCAGTAATTTAATAAAACAAGTTGCAGACATACTCCTGAATTAATTCTCTGCAAATTTTCACTTTAACATTCTGCTAACTTGGTCCATCCAGGCTCAGTGTTGAAAACTGTGCTTTGATACCACTTTGTAACGTTCCCAACCACCTAGGTCGGGACACGCCACACAAGACTCTCTCTTTTTGCAGCTTTGATACCATAATGTAACATTCCCATCCACCCAGGCTGGGACACACCACACAAGACTCTCTCTCTTTTTACATCTCTGATACCATAATTTAACGTTCCCTAGCCCATATGAGGGGCATTACGGTGAAAAATACACATAAAATGAAATTTATGCTAACTAAAGTAATTCTTTTACTCTTAGACTATTTCCTGTAGCTTATAGCTACAATTTTAAAATAGATTAAGATACTATCTATAACCATAAAATAGATGCATCTAAAACATGCTAATAATCAACATGAAATGCATCCAAAACGCTCATTACAACAACATATAAGTCATTCTCATTCACATAGAGTTCACGCACATCAATAACACATGTAAATAACTCAACAACAAGATAAAAACTTATCTTTAAACAATAATGGTGCAACCAACTTCTTGGGACAGGCGTTCCACCCAACCATAGAATGACTGTTCCAAATATCAAAAACCAGTCACCCCCAAGCTGAGGCTAGTAATCCACAAAAGAGGGTGGTCTCTCACAATCCACTCATAGCTCACAAAACTCATAACCCAACTGATATTCTCCTACATCTATCCCAATCTTTCCACCAACTCTCTTCCTCCTAACCTACCCAACCCAAGGAATGCACCATTTGTTTATCAGGGATAACCCAAGGGATGTGCCTTCTGTTTATCAGGGTTAACCCAATGAATGTGCCATTAATTTATCAGGGTCTCTTTGGCACAAGTAGCTAGGAATATCTTAGCTGGGAACTCAAGGGAAACCTTTTGCTAGGAAAAATACCAACAAACCAACAACAAACACTTGTTGTTACAGTGCAAATCACTCCAGAGTTCCCTCTTCAGGCATAACAACCCGACTCTTTAATCTTCAGCTCCAAAATACTCCAAATACATTCCAACTTTCTCTAGCATTCATCTCCATGGCTATACCAACTTCCCCCTCTCTTTCTTGCCCTCTCCCTTTTCTCATGCAAAAAAAATTCCTCTCCCAGAACTGTCGTCCCAACCCATACAAATTTCCTCTCTTTGGATTACATTTCTTGACTCACACCCTTCCTCGAGCTGATTGTACTCAACCCCCATGTGCCCAATAACTCTGGGATGTGACCACTCACACCCACCCTCTTACATGTATTCAATAATTGACTTTGGGAACATTCAATCATAAATTGGAAGGTTCATATGCAATTAACAAGTTTAGGAAAATGGGTTGAATTAATATACATGGGTAATCCCCCCTTTGACCCCTCTTGGCCATTATCCTAGACACTTCCTCCTCTTGTGGATTAATTCAGCCCCCATGTCTTGTCCATGTTCCCTTAGCAACTTGCATCACATTTTATTATTAAAACATAGAGATACAATTCATATATTACATTGCTTGGCCATAGCCACATATTATATCCACATAAGCATTAATTAAATTGGGGATTATAATGGGGATATTACACTGCCTACACAATGAATCCAACCTCTTGTGCACACAAAGTATTTCCCTGTGCGCACAACCATTCTAACCTCGCCTCAGAGACTCATGACCATTATTATAAGGTTAAATTAACATGAATAACTAATAACAACTGTCATACTCATCATGTGTGACTACAAATACTGAATATCAACACCACACTTACATGTTCAAGCAACATTATACATAATAACAACAATTTCTTATACACAAAATCATACAAGAATTAAACCCATATGAAACATAGATAATTAAGCACATAGTAAATGAGACAAACACATAAATGACACTTATCTTTATGAAAAGTCACCAACTGCGTGCATAAATAAGACGTTCCTCCCAACCATAGACTTTGTTGCTCATGAAATTTCAGCAACAGGTCACCCCTGAGCTTGGGCTTAAAATCCACCAGGGTAAAAGGATTCCTAATGTCAGGCTAATTTCCGATGAACAGTGGAATTGCTCAGTCCAATATGCTCACTGCTGCAACTAGTCTACAGTCTCTCATTCCCCACATGCCTGTCCCACCCCAGAAAGTGTGCCCCTTCTCTGCTCAACAATCCTTCATCTGCCCCACTTCCCTTCTAGGTCTTCAACAACAAGCCATGCATGAAGTCTTAGAGCACTGCAACTAATGCCCATCCCACCAAGGAACAATTCCCAACAAAAATCTCACCTGGAGAGAATGCTCACGGTCTTGACAACTCATCTCTTCGACAACAAATTGATTTTTCCAAGCACATGGTTATATAATGGCAGTTTGTTCTATATCTCCTGAAGGAGTGTCGATCTAAATGATTAAGGAATGAAAAATGAATGATTTCCCCCTGAAATACACTAAGGCCAACAATATATATTGCATGACTTAAATTGAACACTTCTCACCTTCAAAATTATCTTTAGCCACTTGGTGACCCGTTCCCATCCCTCGAGAACTTAGGATAAATAATTATCCATAAATCACACTTTTCATAAATATTAATAAAATATTCCCTTGGACTTAAGGCCACACTTTTCCCTTTCTCGGTGGAGTTTATCCCCTCATCTCTTTTTGTCTGATCTATCTACGTGCAACGATGTGATATTATTAATAGCTTGAGTGTGATTACATTTTACAAGGATAGGTGCACTGGCCTATTTGCATCCCATTTCACTAGCCCCATAACCACACAGGCTCTCCGACCTTCTCCGCACACTTACTCAAGTGCGCACAACCATGTGAAATGTGTGCACCCTTCCTTTTGCGTGTGCAAACCACACACACTTACCCAGGTGCACGAAACACTATGGAATGTGCATACCCTTTCATTGATAACAATCCTTCGCGCACTACTCAGGTGCACGCAAAACCAAAACTTGGTGCCAACGACTCACTAGCCTATATGTACATTTACATTTACAATTAGTACTAATGAATCACCAACCTATATGTACAATTACAAGTGGGGTTCATATTAGGGACATTACACCTATC
>JASDQU010107090.1:22720-38562 GCA_032191745.1 Picea mariana
TGATACTCAACTTGGTGTGCAAGGTATGGAAGATATTTGTGAAATTTGACACTGCTTGGTCTCTTTCTTGCTGGAGTGTGGTCCATTTGGTATACAGGTCGTCATAACTTCTGACAGGGTAGTATTGTTCCTTAATAGCATCCCTGAAGGATTCCCAGGTGTCTGTGACTGAAAATAATGAGGTTTCCTCTGTTTCCTTTTGCTCACAGAAAGTTTCCCACCAATCTTTAACATGGGGAACGACTTTGAGGAGTGCAAAAGTAATCTTTTCTCTATTCAAAAATTTATGAACTGAAAAATACCCTTATAGTAGATTCAACCACTTGTCTACAACATCTGCATTTATTTGACCTTCAAATATAGGAATATCAAACTTTATTTGTACCTTGAAGGGGGCGGTGCCTCCATTCGAAGAAGATGCATCGCCTGTTGGTAGTCACCGAAGGATTTGCGCGAAACTATCCATCATCTCGTTCCTCTGTTGCATGAGGGATTCCTCAATCAATAGTTTGAAAGGATCTCCTGTCCCATCATCTTTCTTTTCTCCTTCCATGGGAGGTCGCTTAGGCGTGCGAGAGCTTCTGTCCTTAAGAGAAACAAGCTCGAGACCCAACTCTTTGTACTCCGACCTCATTGGGGACATGCATTAAGACGACAAGGAGCAGACCGATCTGATACCACTGATCCAGATTTTATGAGAATAATGAAATGAATATAGATTATTAACAGCTGCTTAACACAAAATAATAGAGATACAGTAAAACCGGTTTTCTATTCAATAACGAAATAACATGAAACTGTAAAATGCAACGAAAACAAGGTTGCTGGAATGGTGGCGGCTTATCTCCGAGAAGAGATGTGACGGCATCACGAATTTGCAAGAAGAAGGTTACAATGAGGCTCTGAAGGCATTTTTACAATAAGCAATAATTCCCAAAACACTAGACATCCAAAAACCTAACCCTAGGAGATGAAACGCCAAAAGTCATGTGGGCCCCGTTTGGGTAAGCTAGTACATCAACTTCTTGGGGTCGTAACTTTTGCATACGATCTCCGTTTTAGGCGTGTGATAGCCCGTTGGAAAGGTATCACTGAGGATATTAATTTTGGGGGATCAATAATTCCTTTAGTTATCATTGAGGATCTCGATACCGAAAAACCTTCATTTAGGCCCTCAAAATGGCCCCGAAAGTAAAAACTGCTAAAAATAGTAAATTGCCAAAAATGTTAGAAAATTGTTTTGAGCCAGTTGGAAAAGGTGGGTGGCCACCGATATCCATATGGATCAATCCTCCCTCATTAGGAATAAATGGTCTCTATTGTGTTGAGGTCCCCCATTAGATGAGGAAATTTCTGCTGAATTTGGCCCCAAGTGAGCCACTTGCCTTGGTGCAGGAGCTGCCCTTCTTTGACGACTCGATAAAGATGGATCCTTTGTTTTCAAGTGCCCTTGATCTGTATGTCCACAATATGATCATCGGATTCCTATTATATGCAGTCCGGGTTGAGCTCTGTTGGTGTCATCTATTCTGCTACTTCTGAGGTGTCCAATAATGGTGGGAAATAAGGGCGAAGGAGATCCACATTGAACATTGGGTGCAGGCCAAGGAAAGGAGGAATGTTGAGCTCAAAAGAATTATCCCCCACGACCTTGGTGATAATGTACAGTGCATAATAGAGTGGGAGAAGCTTCCGATGGGGTCCTGTAAGGTGTTCTTTCTGCAAGTGCAACCAAACTTTTCCGCCCACTTGAAACTTATGCGGCACCCGATGTTGAGCATGGCGCTATTTGTACTTGTCATTGGACTTCTGTAGGATATCCTGAACCTGTTGGTGGATGTGCTGGATCCACTCAATGAACCGGGTGGCTTTGTCAGCTTCAGTTGGAGCAAGAGATGAGTCAGTCGAGGTGACCGCAAGGGGAAGTGCAACATCTATGGGACCCAATGGTTGGAATCCCAACCCCACTTGAAAGGGGATGTGGCCGGTTGAGCTATGCAAGGCTCGGTTGTAGCTATGATGGACATAAGGAAGGCTCTCATCCCATGTGCAAGGGTTCTTTGAATTATAAATGTGAAGAATATGCACAATCATTCGATTTACAACCTCGGTTTGGCCATCTGTCTGGGGGTGGAAGGACGTGGATTTGGTGACCTTGGTGTCTAGCAGTGACCAGAGGCTTGACCAGAATGTGATGAGAAATTGACTATCCCGATCTGAGACAATGGTTTGTGGTATTCCAAAATGTACCCAGACTCGTTCAAAGAAGAGCTTGGTAGTGGCCTCTACTGTGATGCTCTTCTTGTAGGCAACCAGAATCGCCATCTTAGAAAAGCAATCAAAAACCACAAAAACACAGTCATTTCTCCACTTGGTGGATGGGAGGCCCGACATGTAGTCCATTGAGATGGATTCCCATGGCCTGTCAGGAGTAGGAAGAGGGGTGTACAAGCCCTACTTCTTAATGGTCGGTTTGGAAATAGTGCAGGCAATGCAGGACCTGATATACTTGCCGACCTCTTGTTGAAGTTTCAGGTAGTAGAAATGTTTCTGTAGCATTGCCACTGTCTTTTCGATGCCGAAGTGTCCTGCCACCCGACTGTAGTGGGATTCTCAGATCAGATTTGCTCACTCACTTGATGGAACACAGATATGGCCCAGATGATACAACAACCCATCCTGAAGATGGAAATTATCGACAATTTCATTTGCACCCAACATTTGGTAGGTGGTGGCGAAGTTAGGGTTTATCTCATAGAGTTGGGGCCATCTAGATGTCTCATGGCCGTAAGAGTCTAGCACCATGGTGAGTCCTGCGACTGGCAGTCTGCTGAGGCAATCAACGACGTGATTGGTGCTTCCTGTTTTATACTTGATGTTGTGGTGGAATTGCTGCAAGTATGTGGACCACTTTTGATGGTGGTCATTTTGCAGTTTTCCCTGTGTCTGCATGAACTGCAGTGGCTTATTATCAGTGTGAATGACTATCTCCTTCCCAAGAATGTAATGTCTCCACTGGTGACATGCTTACACAATGGAGTGCATTTCTTTGTCGTAAGTAGGGTACTTACGGATAGTATCTGACAGTGTCCCACTATCTTAGGCCACAGGGTGGCTGTGCTGAGTGAGAATGCCACCCACGACATAGTCTAAAGCATCTGTCTCGATCTCAAAGGGATGCTATAGGTCTAGTAGTGAAAGTACTAGGGCTGAGCACAAGCGCTACTTCAAATCATCGAAAAATTGTTGTTGGGACCAGCCCCACGCAAATTTATCCTTACCACCACCCCTGTTTATTTGGCTAAGGGCCCATGCAATATGGGAGAAAACCAACACGAACCTACGGTAGAAATTAGGAAGTCCCAAGAAGCTCCAAAGCTCAGTGAGTGTTATTGGGGTTGGCAAGTCATGGATGACTTGGATCTTGGCTGGATCCACATGTACGCCATGCTTATCAATGATGTAGCCTAGGTAATGGAGCCTGTCCATGCCTAAGGAGCATATTTCCAGGTTGGTGTATAGCTTGTGCTGCCGCAGAGTGTGCAGAACCTGCTGAATATGCTGCAAGTGGGCGTCCCAAGTCTTGCTGTAAATTAGAATGTCATCCAAATACACCACTACAAAAGTATTGATGAATGGTCGCAGGATATCATCCATCATCCTCATGAAAGTGGCTGGAGCATTTGTCAAGCCAAAGGGCATGACCAACCATTCAAAAAGTCCTTCCTTTGACTTGAAGGTGGTCTTCCATACATCTGTCTGTTCTATCGGGACCTGGTGGTAGCCAGACTTTAGATCAATCTTATTGAAGTATTTGGCCCCCGTGAGTTGATCAAGGAAGTCATCGATTTGAGGAATCGAGTACCGGTTTCTGACAGTGATTTTATTCAGAGCCCGGTAATCAATACAAAGTTGCCAGGTTCCATATTTCTTCTGTGCCAACACGATTGGGCTGCCGCAAGGTGATGAGCTAGGGCATATGTGCCCCTTGTGGAGTAGTTCTTGGTTATGTCTCTTGATCTCCTCATTCTCTAACAAAGAGTGACGATAGACTGGCCCATTGGGTAGTGGTGCGCCGGGGGTCAGATTGATGGGGTGCTTGACTTGGCAGTGCAAAGGTACCCCTGTAGGTGAGGAGAAGATATTCGAGTATTCTTCCATGACCTTATCTACTTGCTTCTGCTGTGTGGAGAGGTCGACCACAGAGACCCTAGATGTGGCTATGATCTTTCGCTTATTCTGAGAGCGAAACACGAAGAAGACAAACTTCCCCGTCTGAGAGATGACCTTCCTGCATTGCTTAGTAGAGATCAAGGAAATAGTACTAGGTGGGACTGCCTCAGGTATCCTGTACAATTTCCTGTTCAAAGTAATAATAACACTATGATGCCTAGACTCATATACAACATGACGTTACATAAATAAGGTTGGCCCAAAAGAACATCACAAACTTCAAGAGGAGCAACATCACACAATACCTCGTCTTTGAAGGGCTTGATGCCATACGACAGTTGACACTGTTGGCCGATGCAGAGATCGCTTCCTTGGCGGAGCCATCCAATGGTGTAGGGTTGTGGGTGTGACGTTGTTGGCAGGGCCAGCCACTTGACGACCTCTATTGAGATCAGGTTCTTCTGGCTACCACTGTCAACGATGAAGTGTAGCAGGGTGCCTTTTACCCACATCTGTGAATGGAAGAGGTGCTCTCCTTCTTCTAGCTCGTCTGGCTCACCAGGCTGGATCTTGGTGGTAGCAATGGTGGCACTGGGTTCTGCATCAATGATCTGTCTTCCCCTTTCTGGTTCTGTCTCGGAGTCAGAATCTGCATCTGATTAAGAGGCTTTCACTTCGGCCACCAACGACTGCTTTGAGCGATAATCAACAATGTTATTCCAAGGGATCTTATGGAAGTCACACCACTTCCCGATATCTTTCTTTGTCTTTTCGGTGTCCTTATTTGCTTGCGGCTTGTACTGGTTGTCTTGATACTGTCCATATTTTCTCTATCCTTTGTTCAGTGGGTTGGGACCACCCTTTCCTGGCTTTTGTTGTGAGGGGTTCCCAAGCCCAAATTGCCGCGCCTTTTGTTTGAGCTTCTGCTCGATTCTGACGGCATATCGGTAGGCCGCGCCCAAGGATGAGATGTCTAGAAATTCCATTTTGGTCTAGATGTATCTATGCAGAGCACCAGATTTCACTCCGAATATTTGATACCCAACTTGGTGTGCAAGGTATGGAAGATATTTGTGAAATCTGGCACTGCTTGGTCTCTTTCTTGCCGCAGTGTGGTCCATTTGGTATACAGGTCATCATAACTTCCGGAGGGTAGTATTGTTCCTTAATAGCATCCCTGAAGTATTCCCAGGTGGCCATGACTGAAAATAATGAGGTTTCCTTTGTTTCCTTTTGCTCACAGAAAGTTTCCCACCAATCTTTGACATGGGGAACAACTTTGAGGAGCACAAAAGTAATCTGTTCTCTATTCGAAAATTTATGAACAAAAAAATACCCTTCTAGTAGATTCAACCACTTGTTTACAACATCTGCATCTATCTGACCTTCAAATATAGGAATATCAAAGTTTATTTGTACCTTGAAGGGGGCGGTGCCTCCGTTCTAAGAAGATGCATCGCCTGTTGGTAGTCGCTGAAGGATTTGTGCAAAACTATCAATCATCTCGTTCCTCTGTTGCGTGAGGGATTCCTCAATCAATAGTTTGAAAGGATCTCCTGTCTTGTCATATTTTTTTTCTCCTACCATGGGAGCTCTCTTGGGCATGCGAGAGCTTCTGTCCTCAAGAGAAACAAGCTCGAGACCCAGCTCTTTGTACTCCGACCTCGTTGGGGACATGCATTAAGACGACAAGGAGCAGACTGCTCTTATACCACTGATCCAGATTTTATGAGTAGAATGAAATGAATACAGATTATTAACAGGTGCTTAACACAAAATAATAGAGATACAGTAAAACTGGTTTTCTATTCAATAACGAAATAAGCTGAAACTATAAAATGCAGTGGAAACAAGCTTGTTGGAATGGTGGCAGCTTATCTCTGAGAAGAGATGTGACGGAAACATGCATTCGCAAGAAGAAGGTTACAGTGAGGCTCTAAAGGTCTTTTTACAATAAGAAATAATTCCAAAAACCATAGACATCCAAAAACCTAACCCTAGGAGATGAAACGCCAAAAGTCATGTGGGCTCCGTTTGGGTAAGCTAGTACATCAACTTCCCGGGGACGTAACTTTTGCATACGATCTTTGTTTTAGGCGTGTGATAGCCTGTTGGAAAGGTATCGCTGAGGAGATTAATTTGGAGGGATCAATTATTCATTTGGATATCATTGAGAATATCAATACCGAAAAACCTTCATTTAGGCCCTCAAAATGGCCCCGGAAGTAAAAACTGCTAAAAATAGTAAATTGCCAAAAATGTCAGAAAACTGTTTTGAGCCAGTTGGAAAAGGTGGGTGGCCACTGATATCCATCTAGATCATTACCAAATTCTTGGCCTTAGAAGATCTTTGATGTGCTGAGCATTTGAGGTCACTGGAGAATTTGAAGGCATCTAGATGTGGAAAGTTAATGAGTATACAGGTGTTTGAGTAGTTGAAAAAGCTTCGAGAACTAGATGTTATCGAAGGCCTTGAATTATAAGAGCTGCAAGGTGTTGAAAATTTGAAGTCATTGGAGAAGTTGAAGGCATTTGGACATAGGAAGTTGAATAGCATAAAGAGGTCGTTGGATAAGTTGAAGGCATATGGACTTGGGAAGTTGAATAGCATAAAGGGATTCAAACAACTGACAAAATTTCTAGAACTAGACGTTACCGAATGCTTTGACTCAGAAGAGCTGCCAGGTGTTGAAAATTTTAGGTCGCTAGAGAAGTTGAAGAGTATACAAGGGTTAGAGAATCTGACATAGCTTCTTGGAGTAGCTTACAAAGCTTCGAGAACTAGATACCAAATTCTTGAAGGCATGTCGTCGACGGAAGGGTGTTAAAATTTTGAGGTCGTTGTAGAAGTTGGAGGCATATTCATATGGAAGTTGAAAATCATATAGGGGTTGGAGCAACTGTTAAAGATTCAAAAACTATATGTTACTGGATGCTTTGACTTAGAAGAGCATGAGAACTAGAAGTTACTGGATGCGTTGACTTAAAAGAGCTGCCAAAGTGTTAAACATTTGAGGTCGTTGAAGAGAGAAAATACATAAAACTAAAACTAATGCTTACTCTTGGTGTTGCAAAAGAATGTGGATAGAATTAGAATGTGTAGAGGTTAAATTACTCTTGGTGTTGCAAAAGTATTCCTAGGATCTATAGCGCTCAAGGAAGTTGTGCGCATCGCAATGAAAAAATACTACGCGTCACAAAATCTTCGTCACTAAACACTCAGGGCTTACCATGCAAAGGGAAACCAACTGGATTTACTACACATTTTGATAAAACACTTAATGAACGATTCACTGATGCAGAATAACACAGTGCTATGCTTAGCACATAAACTCAAAAATACACATGGAATTATGAACACACAAAATACTTGATATTAATAACTTTGACACAACACATGAGTACAAAATACAGTAACTAAGATGAGATTTGGCTTCAATGACTTCTAAACACTTTTTCAACTTACAAAACCAGAGCTTGATCTCTTAGGCTTCTTTGGCTCCTTAGATGCTGCTGTTTCTCCTTTACGACTCTAGTCTTTCTACCTCTTTGCATATTATATTGACAGTCTACAAACTCAAACATATATGGACTACGACTGAGACTTCTTATAGAAGATAATACTGACTCAAAATTAAAGACACAATAAATTTGATTGACTCTTCAACTACTTAACTGGACTCAAGAAAGACAAAGATCAGCGCTATTAATTTATTCCCTTGCTTTCTGACTCACTAAATTGATCTTGCATAAACGTGCAAATTTGTATTTGCGGACTGACAGACAAATATGTAGACTGACAATTCACGTGACTGAAAAAACCACTGACAAATTGACTGACTGACAAATCGATTGAGATGTGAAGATATCACCGACTTGTAATTACTATTTTCAACACTCCCCCTTAATTATAAGTAGGTGGGATTACAAAAATTACATCAAAAATTGAATTGACATTTTACTATCACTCATCTGTTACTACGCAGACTACTGTGTAGATGCTGAAGTGCATCCCTTGCTAAAGATTTTGTGAAAATGTCTGCGACTTGTTCTTTTGAACTGTAAAATTCTAAACATATCTCCTTTTTATTAACCAATTCTCTAATAAAATGATACCTTGTATCAATATGCTTGGTTTTCTTGTGAAACACATGGTTCTTTGATAACATGATGGTTGAATCGTTGTCACAAAATACTATAGTTGGTTCCTGTTGTTCCTACAACAAATCCTTCAACATTCTTCTCATCCAAAATACTTGACAAGCTGCACTTGTAGTTGCAACGTACTCTGCTTCTATTGAAGAAAGAGTCACTATGGGCTGCTTCCTTGATTCCCATGATACCATACCTATTCCAAAATGAAATGTGTACCCAGAGGTACTTTTCCTATCATCTATGCTACCTCCACAATCATTTTCAGTGTATCTAATGAGTCTAAAATCTTCTGAAGTGGAGTACTTAATACCAAAATCTATTGTTCCATTCACATATCTCAAAATTCTTTTTCCTTCCTTCCAATGTGATTCTTTTGGAGTTTCCATGAACCTTGAGATTAAGCTCACTCCATACATAATATCAGGTCTTGTCACTATTAGATACATAAGACTTCCTACCAGTATTTTAAATAGTGTGAGATCCACCTTGGACCCTGCATCTTCCTTTCTTAATTTCATTCCTATTATGACAGGTGTTATGCATGCTTTGGAATTTTTCATATTGAATCTTTTAAATATTTCATGTGCATACTTAAATTGTGAGATAAATATACTAGTTTTGGACTGCTAAACTTCAATACCCAGAAAATATCCCATGAGCCCTAAATCAATCATTTCAAATTCATGTTTCATGATTGACTTAAATTCTTCTATCCCAAAATCACCTGTAAATATCAAATCATCTACATATAAGCAAACAATTAACATATTACCTTGTTGATTTGATTTGATGTACAATGTTGTCTCACTTTTACTTCTCTGAAATCCATTCTGTGTGAGATAGGAATCTATGTGAATGTACTAAGCTCTTGGAGCTTTCTTTAACCCATACTACTCTTTCTTCAATCTGTACACTTTGTCTTCTTGTCTTGGAACCTCATAGCCTTGTGGTTGTTCCACATACAATTATTCTTCTAAATGCCCATTCAAAAATGCTAACTTTACATCCATATGATAAAATGACCACTTGTACTATGCATAAATGACTAACATAGTTCTAACTGTCTCCATGCACACAATGGGTGCAAATGTTTCATTGAAATCAGTTCTAGGTTGTTGTGTAAAACCTCTTGAAACTAACCTTACTTTGTGCTTCTTCACATTTCCTTCCGCATCTTTCTTGGTCTTATAAATCCACTTGATAGTTATCACATCCTTATCTTCAAGTACATTGTTGGTCTCCGGTTTTGATCATATCTTTTTGCCTATATTATATACCACATACCTCCGTTTATATGCCAGTACCACCCTTTTGGCCTCATTTTGACATCATTAACATCTCCCTACCATTTAATGGGGTTATCTAAGGTATCTTTGCATTTCAAGCTATTTTTATGCACTTTAATGCTTTAAATTGGTATTGGAACTAATATCGCTTGGGTTAGGTACCACTGCTATTCTTGGAACAGGATGTCGGTACCAGGTACCAACTCGTACCCGCGAAGATACCAATGGAGCCGCTCAGGACCTGTGCATTATGGTTCGAATGGAAGACAGAGAGCTCGCATGACAGCTGGAGTCAGCACCACAGGATGTTTGAAAGCTAATGATAAGATTGGGTCTATTATTCTCTATCGTTCACACTTCATGACACTACGTGTCACGAAGATGTGAAGTACGTTTTAATTTGATTCCAAGAACTATTCTCAGATCAGGGATCCGTTTGTTTTACGTACCCTTTGTTTTAGACTGTTACAAACAATAGGATTTCTATAAAAACCCGGGATCACTCCTGAGAACGGGTTACTGTTGCTATTGCTATTTTTATCGTTGCTGGATTATGTGATACCGTGAACCTATGTTTTGAATACAGACTGCTGTTACCGTATATTATTCGTCCGATATGTGATTTGAGTATTTCTTTCTTGAGTTGATGAAGCACGAAGTTTATACAGTGATTGAATAGAATGTTATAGTCGGCTCTGGTTGTTACTAACAGCGTTTGTGCCGTTTGGTTGGGCCCGCCAAACTGGTGCAAGTCGCTGCCTTGTTTTGCAATAGATTTAGTTTTATGCTGTCATAGACTTAGCTCATTTTAATGCTTTAGAACTTGCATATGAGATAGCTTAACTCTCACAGATTTAGTTATTTTAGCATATTATCGTTTGTTTATCTGAACGGTATATCTGCAGCTCATAGCGTGACATCGATTTAATTGCTTCACAGTGTGTTTACTTATTCCTCAACGGAACCATTTCCCACAGACTGTTATCTTTTACGTTGGTGAATATGGAACGCAGGACTGATGCCTGTAGGGTTTAGAATATGCATGTGGTTGTTTGGTTTTCATTTTCAATTCGAACATAACTTAGGATTAGCATGCACTTGGCTTTGTTATACAGTCGTTACCTTGCGTGCTTAGAACAGTTAGAGTATAGTTAGAACAAAGGGAGCTCCTGGTACCAGTAGATAGGATAGTACTCTGTTTTCTTGTAGACAACATTAGCTTTATTTTTTGATGCTCATAATGGATGCATTTTCGGAAATACTCTCTGTGTCATGACTTAAACTGAAATACTGATGGTAGATGATTGGACATAGAGGTAGAATGATTTTGTAGAACTACACTTTTGAATAGAAATAGCAGTACCAGCATTTGAGCACAAGACTGTTTTTATGTTGATAACTTAAATAGGAAATGCTCAGTTTCAAGTTAATCATTAAGATTCAATTTCTCAGAATAAGTGTGTGTTTTCTTCTTATGATAGCATTCATATAGAGACTAGACGCTTGCCTGCACATATTGTGTATCAGCTCGAAGTTTACCAACCCTAGTTTGACAATTTAGTGTTTCAGGACATTCAAAGCTTCAATTTAGCAGCCTGACATACATCTACCAATTTCCATGTCTAATTGTTCTCTATGCATTTGATTTCTCCATCCATGGCTTGTTCCCATACATCATCTTTGACATCTTCTTCAAAAGTTAATGGATCTTCTATTTGTGAAAACATGGAAAAAAATGAAAATGAATTTGTTGTGTCCTCATTATAGATGTCATGTAGACTTCTTGTCTTCCTTGGTAATAAACTTTCTAAAGTTGGATCTAGGGATGTAGAAGTACTTGGAATTCTTGTTGATGTTTGTTGCGCTCTAGGTGTAGACTGCGCACATGTTGTTCTTACTGGAGTATTCTGTGTTGTAATTTGTGTTGCAGTGGCAGGTGTAGAAGGGACTGCACATTGAATTGTACTTGGTATTTGAATTACTTCTTCTTCTTTTTCTGTATCATGCTCAATAATTTTGGCTGTCTTTGCTATGCTTCCATCCCATGCTTCTTTTTCCATGAACTGAACATTGTAGCTGATTATGAATTTTCTTGCAATAGGATCATACAACTTGTATTCTTTTGTGTCTTCAAAATACCCAACAAATATACATTTTTGTCCTTTGTTGTCCAACTTCTTTCTTAGTGCATTTGGAACATGTGCGTATGCGACACAACTAAATTTTTTTAAGTGTGACACATTATGATTCATTCCTGTCCAGGCGTCTTGAGGAACTCTATTTTTCACACTCTTTGTAGGACATTTGTTCAAGATGTATACTATAGTTTCTAATGCCTCAGCCCAATACTCATTTGAAAAATGTTTGGCTGCCAACATACTGTGCGCCATTTCCATGATGGTTATGTTCTTCCTTTCTACGAAACCATTCTGCTGTGGTGTATATCGAGCGGTAAATTGCTTGTAGATTCCATGAGCCTTACAAAAAATTTGAAATTATCTTGAAATGTATTCTCCTCCTCTATCAGTTCTTATACATTTGATGTAATAACCACTCTTCTTCTCCACATGTTATTTAAACTGCTGAAAATATCGCAATGCATCAGATTTGTGCTTTAGGAAATAAATCCATGTCTTTCTTGAGAAATCATCAATGAATGTCAGAAAATATGTACTACCTCCTATATATGGAGTTTGCATTGGTCCACAAATGTCTGAGTGTATAATTTCCAGTGTAGATTTTGCTTTGTATGACTTGCCAATTGGAAAATATTCTCTATGTTGCTTGCAAACAGGAAAATATTCTCTATGCTGCTTGCCAAATATGTAGCCTTCACATATTCTTTCTAGTTTTTCTATCAATGGAAAACCTTTCACCATATCATTTGTGTGTAGAATTTTTAGACCTCCAAAGTTCAAATGTCCAAATATGAAATGCCATAGCCAGGAATCATCTTGTACTTCATATTGGAATGTTGCCTTCATCTCCGTGCCACTTTCTCCTTTCTTGATAATGCACACACTATTTTGATCCTGAGCCCGGTTTCTCTTTTCTGCCATGGCTTCTACCATCTATGCAGTGACTGGAGGTTTCAATATTTATCCCCCCTCCAAGCCTATCTTCTTAATTTTTTATTTTTCTATGTCGATCTCCATGACCAACTGGTCATTATTTTCCTGCAGAGGCTCCAACTAATCCTACCTTGCAATCATCTATGCCTGTACTGCCTTTTCTTCTTCCTACAGACTCTTCATTTATGCAGATGTCTTGATTGTTTCAGGAAATGACATCATCTTTTGTCTCTGTTTCAATTCTTCCATTTTTACGTGGACCCTATCCTCCTTTCCTTGCAGCTCCTGCAAGCTTCCATATTCTTGTAATTGTGTCCATAGTTGGCCACTTTGCTCCAACAGCTTTGTCATCTTATGTCTCACCTCCACTATATTCTCTGTCAATTATGTTGCATCTTGATCTCACTGCACTCTTACTTTTGGAGGATTAGCGGGTATTTCATGCTCCTCCAACTCCTTTATTTGGCTCTTATACAACTCCAAATCCTGAGCTATTCTCTTCATATTTTATTTCGATGATACTTCCTCTGATATTGTGCTGCTTAGGATGGTTTGAAACACTATGCCAATGTGTTTCTCCATCTCTTCTATCTTCTATTGCACTAAATTATTCTCCTACCCTTCCTGGCTAATTGATTCCTTCAACGTTATGTTCTCCTCCTGCGCTGTCTATAAATTTGTTGCATCCAACCTTGCCCTGGACTGGATTTCCTATGCGACACTGATCTGCAATTTGTATAATTCCTTTGTCAGGATATTGGGCAAAACCAAGTCTGGTGTCTCTATATCCTTTAGAGGATTTTGTGCTACCTCCTCGTCAATGTACAACATATTTGGTGTTATCATGAAATTTTTGCTCCCCTACTTTATGATCTATATTGTTTCCCCTGTTGGCCTTCCTTCCATAGTTTTTCATGGTTTGTCTTTATGTCGCTTCTCTGCATTGATATTTAGTTGTTCTAGTGTAGGTTTTACCTCCTCAACTGCTTGATAATTGAAGCTCTATGCTTCTCAACATTCTCCCAAGCCTATGATAGTCGATCTTCAATGGTTGTAGATACTAGTTCAACATCATCGACTGTCAGTGATGTGTGAGGTGGTGTCCTATGGGCCTTCTCCTTCTTCCTTGAGCCACTTTCTTTCTCCCATGTTCTCTTATTTTGGGCATGTGTTGGCTTATATTTCTCTGGCATGTATGTATCCACCCCTATTTCCTATCAAAGTTCTTCTTCCACATGTATATCTTGTGTTTCTTTTCTCACTTCTGTTGCATGCACCCGTTCTCTTGTAACTCCTGGTGTCTGTCCTATGCATGGTGGATCCTGTGTGGAACCAACCTGTGGTTTCTTCTACATCCTTTGTTTCTTTTTAGGTGGGTTGCTTCCCCCCACTTGGCCTTGTGTTGTATTTTTCTTTTCTCTCACACCATTTCTTCCTGTCTATTGTGCAGGGACTATAATTTATGTCCTACGTCTGAATCTGTATTGTTGGCCCTCTCCTTGGACTCACTGGCACCTTCCATTCATTAGGAAAATCCTGGACTTTCATTTGGATATTATGCATCTTCACGTAGTAGCTCAGTAGTAACCATTCCTTCGCAGGACCCCTCTTCTCCTGCAACCACATATTGTGGCACATTGCCTGAAAGTTAGCAATCTGTCCAAATTCTTGGACGGTCTCTGGTGAAATCCTCCACGTGTCGGCTAAGTGGTCCTGGATCTATGAAATATATAGCACTAATGTATCATTTTTCACCTTCTTCTTCTTCGGGTTGTGCTCCTTAAGGAAGTGTACCGGGTTGCGCCACACTTTTCTACTCTCTAAAGAAACACAGTATACACTAGTTCTTGCCAACATACTAGTGCAATGAAGATGAGTAACCATGAGTAGTGGAACTCATAGCCCCAATCTTGTGTATCCTTACAGTCTTCCAGGAAGGAATTGAGAAAATAAGGGGCCCAACTCATTGATCTCCCCTTCACGCATTGCGCTACAACCGCTAGCACCCTTGCTGGTAGTTATTCCTTCCCGCATTTCCTCATTAACTTACATGGTAGAAACCTTGTAGAAAATCTTGTCTCCAGATAATTTATATCACTGATATTGATCCCCCTATTACCTCTATCTGTACCATATTTCGCCTTAATTTCATCTAAAATGGCCTTTTCCTTAGTCTTATCCTCCAGATATTGTTCTGGCTTCTCCCCATCCATGGGTAGCCCAATAGTTGCAACTATTAAGTCCACATTGATAAGAACTGGCCTATCCATCCATAAGACACCTCCATGCACCATTTCTAGGGGTTGTTTCACACAATATTTTTGTCTTTCTACCACATTTCTTCTTTTTATGTATTTTTGTCTTTTTATTCTAATATCTACAATATAAAATATGTACAATCATACCTCCTCTTTTTGTTTTTACCTCAGGTTGTTAGTTCCACTGTCTTGATGCAACTTCAGTCAACTGCCATTCACCAGTCCTCCGAGATTCTTCCCTGCAATATCTTTGAGTTGCACAACACCTCCATTTGTAATGGCCTCTACCTGATAAGGCCCTAACCAATGCATCTTGAACTTCCCAGGGTGACGCTGATACCCGATGTCATATAGGAGAACTATATCTCCTTCCTTAAATCTTTTCTTCTTTATGTTCCTATCATGCCAAGCTTTGTCCTTTGCTTTTTGTACTTCCTGGTGAAATATTGCAAATGATATTCCTAATATTGCAAATGATGTAATTGTATTGATCTAGTGCGTTGGCACTTGTAAACATTATCCACCATGAAGAGAAATTTGAATTGCCTTGTAAAGAGTTGTATCTAAAGTCTTGAGAATAGTTCTATGTTAGAACTAAAGTGTAATGTTGAGTTGCAACTAAAGTATTGAGTTGGGTCATTTTGCTAAAGATTGTTGGTTTATAAAGAAATATCCTAGGAAAGGGAAACATCATGCCTCAACTGCTGAGGATGACGAATCCAAAAGAAATCATAAAAGTCCTTCTAATGAGAAAGAAAATAGGAAATAATATTATTTGGTTTCTTCCTTATCCAGTTCAGTTTCCATGGGGCTGAAAACTTGGTTAGTAGACAGTGGTGCATCAAAGCACATGGCAGGGTACAAGGAGATCCTCTCAAATTTCGAGACAAAATCTTTTG